>UCOM01000927.1:0-55955 GCA_900474385.1 Ormyrus pomaceus
TCGCTTCCGCTTTCGCCCCCCCCCCCCCCCCTCACCCCGCTCCGTTGTATCGATAACATTAGGATTCGTATAATGTCGAGAGGAGGAAACGAATATTGCCGTTTTTAGAGCCGCCTCGAGCTATTAATGCTTATCGAGTCGAGGAGCACTGCGAGATACCCTGGTACATCATGCATTAGGTAGAATGGAAATAGTGCATTGATGATCGTTCGCCGCTCCGATAAATTGTGTCTGACGGGATTGGGTCGACTACTACTTACAGCGCGCGGAATTAAATTATTTACGATGGGCGCTTCGATTTTACCGGAAGCGTCATTTTACCAAAGTCAAGGGGAAGCCTTTAAAACACTTAACAGTAGATACAGGGTAATTGGAGAAAAATATTTATTTCTCGTTGAATTGATCAGGACTAGTAAAAATGTATTATTTCCTATAATAAAATTTATACGCTTTTCAACGAACCGAATCGTCCTCTCTCTCTCTCTCTCTTTTTATTCGAACATTTTTACCTGCCGAAACAACGGTATCTGCACAAGAATCAACGGGCCAATAGAAAAATACAGCCTCTCTCTATCGTCCCAAAAATTTTTGCGCAAAAGTGCATTAAAATATACAAACCGTAGCGCGCGGCGGCAGCGTCAATAATTAAAACCTCGCAAAAAGCTTCATCCATTCTGACCTCCGCGCCACCGATACTACAAAAAAAAAAAAGCTATCTCCCCCACCCCCCTCCAGCGAAAAAAAAGCCCGGCGCTTTGAACCGCTCTTCGCTCTATTATCGAACGGACTCGTCCCTCTACGGCGCGATTTCGAATTCTCTACCCCTTTTTTCGGGCCAGGCAGAGGACAGTAGCAGTGTTCGACAAGCTAGCCGGTAACGAGCGAAGGAAAAAGCTAGAGAGAGAGAGAGAGAGAGGGAGGGAGGGAGAGAGAGAGAAAGAGAGAGCGCGACGTCGGTCTCTCATGAGTTATTCATCCGCGCGAGCACGAAATCGCGGTCGCCTTTGAGGGTGAGAATCAGCGTGAAATCCGTCGAAATCTCGGCGCCAAGCGCGAGAGAAGACACTGCACTATTCATGCCGTACTTTCTCACTCGCTCGTGATTTATTCTAGAGAGAGCTGGCAACAATGCGGTCGCGAGCTTTCTCCGCGCGAGCGCTCTTTTTTTTGGGGGAGGGGATACGGAAAGGCCTTTTGGAAGATGCATGCGGAAGAGTGAATTAAAAGCGTCGACTGAAGGAGAGCGCGTTTTTTCAGCCGGCCTTTATTTCATTTGCGTCCGCTGTTTGCGCTTGCCGGTACGACGAGCTGGCTCGACGCTTTTTGTGCTTGTAGGTTGAATCGTGAGCTTTACGGGATTCGTTGGACTCTCCGCGGGCGAAAGCTGCTTTGCCTTAAATAAGGTGATAAGTGCGTTATTTAAACCTGATAAGAACGAATGATTGATTTAACGGTAAAGGATATACTGGTTCGAGTGCTCGGAACAGTGGCTCTGGTATTGCCTTGCAAAAGTTGCCAATGTAATCCAGCGCGAAGAGAGCAAAGACGCTGCACAATTCATGGACGAACGACGACATAAACTGGAAAAAGCTTACTTGCACCTCCGCTCGAACGTAAGAGCAGCGTTGTATAGACCGACGATTTTTACTGCCAGAAAAGGCACTGAGAGAGAGCTCTTCGGTCACGCGAGGAAAAAATCGAACGAACACCGAATCCACGATACATTTCAAAACTGTAATTAAAGTAACTAACTTATCAAACATCTAAATTCACTTTCCAAGAAGTTTATAAACTGCAAAAGTAAAATAATAATGCCAGCCAACGAGCAAGACTCCTTTTCTTTCTTCGCTAAAAGCGCCGATTTCGCAAACGCAAAAGTTCCGACGGGCACACTCGCGCACGTTCAATCGAGTCACTTTGCAGTTCACGTGCGGGTTCGGGCAAAGCAGCCAGCGACTACCGGCACGGCCGCGCCGCGCTGAATGAGTGGTTTTGCATGATTGCACGGCACACCTCAGAACGATGGGTTTACACGCTGTTGCGATTCGGAGCGCGGCTGCGAGGCTGGCTCTTCAGTGGTGAAAGAAGAGTTTGTACCGGCGGTAAGTGCTGGGGCTTTATTTTCCGCTTTTAATGGATTCGGAATATTTGGAATTTGGACTAAGTCGACCTTATGACTAGAGAATTTTTCCTTGTAGAAAGACAACATTTTTTTCTAGAGTAAGTTATTTATAAACAATTTTATGAATAAGTCACGAAAAGTCACATAACCATGTATTGGTAGCAGTAAATTAAAAAAGTAAAATTCAGGTTTTAACGAAAAAGAGTTAAAAAAATAATTTAAAAAAGATGTAATTCCAGAGTTTTTATATGGCGCCAGGGGGTTAAATTACATCTTTCTTTGAAAAGTATGAATAACTCAAGAAACTTACAAAAAATGTCCAGAACTCAAAAGAGCCCTTAATTAAGTACTCCGAAAAATAATTCCATTTTTCGTCCACCTAATTACTACCTCAAACAAAGCATCACCTTCGTCGCAAAAAAGGCAGCTCTCCCAAAAGAGCTCGCGTAACCCAACGCCGCAGGTCACAATAGCCGCGGCAATAGCCACCCGAAACCCTTTTTTTTTTTTTTTTTTTCGGACGAAGCAGCGATCGCCGCGACCCTTTCTCCACGATGCTAATGCGCTCTCTTAATTATCCACTCGGCGCGGAGGCATTCGGTATATCGCCGGACATCCGATATCGGTCATTTTCGCCGGCTTTTAGTCGGCGGAGACGAGGCGACAAAGGCCGCCGGATTATTTTCCGCGCGCTCTTTGAAGCGCCAATCAATTATATGCCGGCGCCGCTCGTACGCGAAAAAATGAGGGGGGGCTGCGAGGGATGGGAAAAAGGAGGAGAAAGAAACGATTGATTATACGTATATATAGGTAAATGATAGCGTGTAAGGCCTTTTGAAACGAAATTTTCTTTTTTAGCTCTAAGGAAATGGAAAAACTGCACGAAAATTACCATTTGGCCTTTAAAAAAAAATTGTAATTTTACGAAATGACGATTTTGCTTTAATAATTTCGTCCTCGCATTTGATTAAACAAAGCGATAACGGCCGAATAATTAATTAGCTCTCCACCGCGAATAAAATACTTCAAAGACCGAGCATCGACCCAAGAATAATTAATTAAACGCTTCCCCGTTACATCTGCCCCCTACCGTTGCCCGCAATTGAAAAACAAAACCAATCCAATCGTCACGAATCCCCCATTAATCATCCTACGCAGCGAGAGCGCATAATTCAAAAAACAAGCGCAAAGCCCAGAAATAATTCTATTAGCTCGCTCGCACATACGTCCCTTTCGCGCAGCTCGGCTCGCGCGGCGGGAGGTAAAAAAAAAAAGGAGAGGAAGGCAGCAGCCGCGCGAGTAAAACCGCCGGGGCTGGTAAAGGCTCGCGCGAAAAAAAAGAGCGCCACGACGAGAGAGAGAGAGAAAAAGGCTCTCGCGTGTCAATAAAAAAGCGAACCTCTTCGGAGGCCGTCGGCCGCCGTAAAACCAGGCGAAAGAAGCAGAAAGATAGAGAGAGAGAGAGCGAGCTGGAAGTCGGATATTTCTCCCGGGGGAGTCGCTGCCCATTTTACGCGCCATTTCAATCCGTGACGTCGTCATCGCGCCGCTGCAGCCCCCCGTTTAGCCGTCGCGGCTATCTGCAGCCGATAATCGCCCGAGCCCTTCAGCGCCGAAGGTATATACGACGCGTGCTTACTTCTATTTTTAGCGCTGTTATTTTTCTGTTTTTTTTTTTTTTTTTTTGTTTAGCCTCCAAGATTGCCTTTCGCCGTTTTTAAGGAGATTTAATTGAAGATTTCGAGGACGACGAGGTATTTGGATGTCTGAGCCGACGGCGGCAGTCGATAATTCAAAATAATCTTTACGAAATCTGGTTTTACACTCGACGCGTGTCTTCGGCTTCGCGAATTTCATTCGGCGAGCGGCGAAAGACGTCGACGTTCGGGGAGGGGGAGGGGGAGCATTTTCCGAGAGGTGTGTCACTTTTTCATTTTGCCGAAAAGCGTCAGTCACGCCGTGACACCGCGGGATTTCGGCCGCGCGTTTTCATCTTGCGCAATCAATACGTTCGGCTGCGCCATCGAATGCACCGCGGCGAAACAAATTACATCGGAAAATACGGAGTTGTTTCGTAATCTGCGATATACAGATTTTTTGGGGGGCGACGATTGATAGTCGTGTTTGTTTTATTAAAAGCGGCTCGACCGTAAAGAATATAATTTTCCCAGATCTTGGAACGACTAAATTTCTGGAATTCCTGGAAAAATCCATCGACACCGCAAGTCTCGAAGCAGCGTCCAGAGCTCCGGCCCGATAAATCGCTCTCTCGGCCTCGGCGCAAAAAGGCGGGGGCTCGCAGAAATCACATGAAATTCGACTTAAAGGCTCGTTTGTCAGCAAAAAGATTGCCCGGGCAATCGTCCGTGTTGGCCGCCTTTTCCCTAATCTCTTGCCTCGCGCATCTATATACGCGCCGCGCGTTTTTCCCACCTCCTCCCCCCTCCCCGCGCCGGCAGACGCAATTTCTTTTTCCCCGGGCGCGTCGCGATTTTTCACCGGAGCGCCGCGCGCAGCTTAGCTCTGTCTCGGCCGCTTCTTCGTCTCTGTCCGTCGCTCCTTCCGCGCCGTTATTTTACGCTGGCTTACTTTTTTCGACGCCGTGCACTCTCTCTCTCTCTCTCTCTCTCCAGATTGCCAGCGGGCACGTAGCCGATGCTTATGCTCGATGCACCGGCAGCTTTTCGTAAATATTTTGAATTTTCGAGAGGGGGCCGTAATATGTGCTCGCCGCGGTGAGTGAAATTCGGCGGGAAACATTTTTCCTGCGCTGAATGTGAAGATATTTTTCGGTGAGCTTTGGGTCTGATATACGTAAGTCAAGATGCTTTTTATTTTGCTTTTATAAACAAAACTATATATCGAAGGAATATCTATTGCGAATCATGCAAAGTAGCGCCGCGATTCCGTTTTTTGCGAGCCCAAGTAGAAATACCCGTGTACGGTCAGACAGACTCTTTTCCATTCCTTACCGCACGAATGGTCAGTCGCTCGAATCCTGCATCGAAACGAGAAATTCCGCTATCATTAATATCTGAAATAGACAAAAAAAAGCCGCCGAAAAGTTTGGCCCTACATCACAAGCTTTTAATTCTGTTTCTTCCCATCGCCGTAGCTGGCACGAATATGAAATGTAGATCGAAGAATTTTTTGACCAGCCCGGGCAGCAGAAGCGACGCTATCCGCGCAGAACTGCCAGCCGGAGTAACCGCACATAAATTCCGCCGACGAAAGGAAGAAATTTCTTGCCCGCGCACTTTGTTATCTTTCCGACTACTTCCCTTCCTTCCCGATTTTCCCTCGTCGTTATTTATCTATTTTTCCTACTTTTCCATCTGTCTGGCGGCATCACTTGCCACGCCGCTTGCCTCCTCTCTGCCTTTTTTTTCCTCTCCCTTCCCCGTTTCTTTTTTGCCCCTGAAAACTGTTCGTTCTTCGCTCGGCTTCCCGATGCTCTCGCCGATCCCAAGTGTTTTACACGGGCGTTTACAAAAATCACGCGGAGTAAAGACTTCTTGTTCCGAGCCGTTTGAGGATTGCCCGGATTTTCTTCGACGACTCTGGGAATTTCCTCTCTATGTCTTGCCCCGGAGACGATAACGATTGGCTCGCTCTGATAAATAGTTGTTCTTCGGAGCTTCTGAATATAAAGTTTCTTTTTAAATTAAACCTCGAAAGTCATGTTCGAGCGAGTACTTTTAACTTTTTTTTTAGAACGTTTAAAAGCGTTTCCAAATGCAACCCAATTATCTAATAAACAAAGGGTTTCGAATAATAACAACGTAAGCTGAAGCATAATTAGCCAACATCCCCGATAAACGCGTAATTATCATAATCATAAATAATCCCGACCTCGGTCCAAAAAAAAAAAAAAAAAAAACGAACAACGTCGTCTTCGCTCGAAAAAGTTGCAAGCTAATGAAACCGAGCATCTTTATCTGCTTGACGATATTTCATTCTCACCCCAGAGAGAAGAGAGAGAGAGAGAGAGAGAGAGGAAGAGCAAAGGCGTGCGCGTGTAATAAATTGCCGCGAAATCTCGCGTCAATTTCCCGCTCGCCGCATAAGTCGTAATTCAGTTTTTGATTTATTCACTCGACGGGCGACAGCGGTAGGAAACAGAAGAGCGCGCGCAATCGAATTACACATCTCGGCAACGACTGCTGGGGTAAGCGACTTTTTTTGTTTTTTTCACCGAGCACATCGCGGCTGGCTTTTCCCGGAAAACATTTTGCTTCTTGAGACTCCCGGAAATGGATTTTCGCGAAAAAAAAAAAGTCGTTTCCATGCAAGTATGAATGGTGGCTGCATCGGAAAGTGCTGGACTTTGGTTTTTTCCGGCGCAGTTGCATTGCGGAACGAGTAAAAGGATACTCTTATCTTTTGCTTTTCTGATAGGAGTTGCCAGGGCATCGGAGTAAGCAGTTTTTGCACCTGCACTTTAGCAACAAAAGGATGAAAGAGCAAACTGTTTTAATAATAATAATTTAAATTGCACGTTAATTGTTTTAATTATTTCAAAGAGTAATATTTTTATTCGATTTTATAACCATAAGAATGCAATTTTATTATTTGGAATCGTATTGTGAAAATAAAATTTTATTTTAGTTTTATTTTAACCAATTGCATTTAACGTAATGATGGACACTAAAAACATATATACCAATAAGGGAATTTCAACAATGATGCCAAAAATGAATTTATAAAATTATAAAATTATATTTTAAATTGAATTTCGATGTAAAATGCTTCGCTCGCATTAAATATTAAATATTATTAAATATCCCTTTTATTAAAATTGTCGTAAATAAATTATTATCATCTGCGTACTCAAAAATATTCAAACGTCCAAAAAATATTCAATTTTAACTCGTCGACGAAGCCTCCTCCCACAAAAAATTTATCAATCCACTTCCAACTACCCAGCATAAAGCTCCCCATCCATCCCAGGCTTCCTCCAAGCAAGAGTCAAAAAATAAAAAAAAAAGCTCTCGTCCTCCGGCAAACTCCGGATAGGATTCGTAGCCGCAAGTAGCTAAATCAAGAGAGCCACGAGCGAAAAGCCGCAAGCGCAGCGATATCAACTTTCGGGGGCCGAACTTCGCGGGCTCGGCTGACAGCTGTCAGCTTCCGCGGCAAGATGAAGCGCATCGGCTGTCAAACTGTCGGGCCATTCTTCGCCGCGCGAAAAAGGGCCAGGTGTGCGTGAGGCTTTTTCGCGGGGCGTAATTGTCCTGGAAGCGTTTTTCTATCGGGTTTGGGGATTATGTGCGTTGCTGCTGCTTTTGGGAGATTGACTATTTAGATAGTTTTTTTTTTATTTGTATTCTGCCTTGGGATGCGCGAAAATATTAAACAGAGCCGTTTCTTTTTCGGATGGTTATATTTTTCAGCTAAATGTGCTTTTAAAAATCACGTTAGATTATTTTGATCTAGCTTTTGGAAATTTTAATAAAAATCTTAAATTTGACTTTTAACAATTTTATTACATGCATTTGCATTGTATGCTAATAATCTTTGAATAAAATATTGCATTTTTTACCTAGCTTTTACATCATCTATAGGGTCGCTTTTCTTGGCTTATCGAACGAAGCTTGAATATGAATAAATTATATAGGTTCTGGACGAAACGTTAAAGCGCTTTTAAAAAACCCATCAAACTTTCTCCTCCATTAAATAACAAAATGTATGTTTAGAAAGAGTATACTTTCTAGTAAATAATTTATCACCATACAATAATAACCCCCTTTTCAATATAATTAATTATTTCAAAATTATTCCTCGACAAATTAATTACAGTCAACGTCGATTTACCTCCCAATGAATTTACCCAGCAAAATATGTTACGCGCACATCCACTGCTGCAACCTCGAAACGTACCCGCAAACCAGCAGACGCAGTGCTTATCTTCGCAATAACGCCTCTCTCCCGCTCGGCATTCCCCAGCATCTCTCTCTCTCTCTCTCTCACTCCCGCGGAAATCAAATCCCGAAGACGGATGATGATACACCACATCCACGAGCCCTTCATTACGAACCAATTCAATTCGCATTACTCGTCGCCTTCAACGCGGCTCTCGGCTCTTAGCGCTTATTTCATTATACAGGAGAGGGGGGGAGGGGGCTACGAGGGAGGAGAGGCGCCGGGGAGAATCTATAGTCGCCGCGCGCTGCCAGACTCGGTAGCTACGAACAGTTTATGAAGTTACATAGTTGGCCGCGGAAGTGAACTAGTCAAACGCTGCCGCCCGCCTAATATCCACATACTTGGGCAAGACGCTCGGCCAAGAGGGACTTTTACACCGACGGATTCTGGGAATATTTCGGGAAGGGGGGGGGGAGGGGGAGAGAAGGCTGCTCGCGTTTGGGGTGATGCTTCAATTTCGCGGCTAAATTCATTTGGACGCCCGGGAAAATCGGTAGGTAACCCAGAGTGCAAGTATATAAATATGGGCTTGACTTTAAATGCGCTAGTTTGCTCGGCAAATGCAATTCCGGTTGGCAAATCGAGTTGACCAACTAAAAATAAGCTTTAATTTATCCCGCCGGGAGAGGTGTGGATTAATGTGACGTTTACTTGTTATCTGAATTACGGCGCTTTGTATATGAGCCCCGGCTATTTATACGATTTAAATTTCGCGGAGCTGAAAATATTCGAACCGGAAAATGCTCGTCCAAGGAATTGACGTTGAATGCCGGGTATACTTTCGATCAGAAAATAATTGCGGAGTATGTTTTTCGTTAAATTCACTCGTCAGCTAAAGAGTATCGACTATAAATGTTAAAAGCCTTTAAATTTACTCTCTTAATTAGAGTTTTAAATTCATTTGCGAACCCGTTTCTAAAAATATTTGTTTTATTGTTAAAACTTTTCGTTCACAAATACTTTCAACTGAACGTACCTATTTACTCTACAGAATTACTTTCTGAAAATTTACTTTAACGAGTATATAGTTTTTTTTAGAAATATTCTTTAAAAGTATCAAGCTCATTACGAATTTATTTTCTTATATTATAAAAAAATATTCCACTTCCTACTAAATGAATTTAGCGATTCCATTAATCCATAAAACGCTGATGGCTCTTCACGCTGGGCTCCATTTAATCGCTGATCTGCATAGTTTATCGAATCTAAAACAATCAATATTTAGCGTCGAAACGACGGCCTTAAACAAACTGTCATTCCGCGCAAGTCCATTGATAAACCAAAAGCGTCCGGGCTATTCGCGTCGTTGAACTCGCGGGGCGCAACAAAAATCCCATCGGCGCTTCGACAATGGAAAAAAAAATTCCGGCGATTTTTACGCGACGAACGATGTAATACCCCGCGCCGCGCGCAGAGTCAATCGTTTTCACGCGCTCGACGTTACACCCCCGCCTCTCGTCTATGTCTTCCTCGCGGACACACACACACACAGAGAGCGAGCTGATGCTCGCCTGTCATCAGGCCGCATACCGCGCGCTCTGCTATTTTACGCGGCGGCGGCGGCCGAAAAAAAGGGTCCCGCGCGCGAAATTGTTTTGCAGCGCAGCGACGATCATCCGGTTCGGTGAAATCAGTACGCGAGATTACGCGGGAGTCGCGGAACGCGGCGGGGGACGACGACGGCGGCGCCCGGAATTGATAGCGCCGATTGTCGAATTCGTTAGTCGCGCTTTTTGAGGGATGGGAAATCGAGGGAGAAACTGCAATTAAAGGCTAAAAGCGGCGGAGAGCCTTTTTTTTGAAAGCTCGGCCGCGCGACTTTATACTACTTGTGTAACGAACGATTGATATCTCGATGGAGTTTATAGGTACTTTTTGCCTAGAAAGCCAGCGGTTTCCGTTCCTTGCAATGTCCTATGTAATTAAACGCGGGACTCGAAGAATACAGAAAGCCTTCATTTTATCAAAGTGTAGATTGGCCTTTCTGCGAAAGTACTGTAGGATTCCTTAAAACTTGAGCCTTTATCGAACAAACTTCATTTTTTCAAGCTAAACGAATTACCTTTACACGAATTCAAATAAGCAATAGGTGCGCAATATCGAATTAAGCGCAATTCTGAATTATCTGAGCAAAGAATCGGAGACGCAGCTTTCAAATCCCGAGAAATTACAGGGCGCCCTCAGAGTTGTTTCTCGTACTTTACGATAAGGCGGTAAAGTAAGTAGTTTCGTAATTTTGGAAGCAGGAGCGGGGAAATGGTTGAAGGGCGAGACCGAAAGCCCTTAATAAAGAGTCCGAAGGGAAAAATGCACCCTACTCTCAGATTAACATCGTTTGCGGAAATTAATGAGTAAGACTGGTTGTTATTATGTTGATTATTAGGTAAATTTAAGACAGAATACAATTAATTGTAAAAAAAACTCTAAATATAATAAAATTAATTTTTTTCCGAATCGAAGAAAATAATGCAGTCTTTCCATTATACTGAATAAATTTCAATACTTACAATCCAAAAAGGTATTCTAAGAAATCATATTGTTAACAGCTACAAATACTGAATACATCCTGTCCAAAAACAGAATTATTTTGCAATCAGTGAATATTCATACAATAATATAATATTCACCAATTTTCAGTTTAAAATGCATTCAAATACGATGGATTTGTACATATCAAAAGTATAACATGTCGACAATCTGCAGAGGAATTCCTCTCATTTATTTTGTAAATACTCGGAACACCGCACACACATAAAAAAAAATTTCTGTACTAAATGTTAGATAAAATATACTCCGAATCATTTACGCAGCATTTTATTCCCTTTATATATTATACTCCCTTTTCACTCACTCCCGATGATTAAAAACAGTTCCCAGAAAAAGTAATCACTTGACAATTTTTTTTTTATAAATTTGGTATTAATAGCCCTTTAAAAGGGAAACAATTCAAAAGTTCGCTCGGCAACGTCGAAAAGTTTATTTTCGAAAATAAAATACGGCGTAAAATAAATAAAGCTGTAAGTATAACGATTGCATTTACATGCCGGCACGATAAAAATAAGTATATACATATAAGGTATAACGTTAACCTCATTAGCGGCTCTTACACGCGCACACCTCGCGGGCAAAAGGACGGGTTAAACAAACGTATCGGGGCACGCGTTTTTTTCAAAAAGAAAGCCGGCCTTTGACACTAATTAGTCGGCAACCCGGATTATTATTGGGTCAGGTAGATTTTTTTTTTTTTCTAATACGCGCTGCACTTTTTTCATCTCATTGATTAAACGCGAATAAATCTCACTTTTCCCGTTTAGCCACGGGACGGAGGCCGATATTCCCATAATTATCAGGCCATTCATCACTCGGCCCTTCGAGTGCGTAGCTCGTCTAAATTAAAAGTGGCAAGAGCAGGGCTAAATAAATCACCGCGGTCGTCCCCCCTCGCCGAGAGAGGATACATCACTTACCGCCGAAAGTATACAGGAGCAGCATCAAAGCCGCGTTACCGCCTTTCTTTGATTATCTCAAGTTCCTCTCGGTATTTCTTTTTTTTCTCTCTCTCTCTCCGCCAACCGCGGCGACGGGGGGGCCTGCGCGTTTATGCGCGCGGCGATGAAAAATGGCGCGCGCGTCGCCGGGGCGAATAATCGCGTGCCGTCTTAATCAAGAAATTTCGGCGTCACGTGACGCGCGCGCGAGCGAGCGCCATTTTCAGGGTGAATTACGGTCTTTGCGGGTCCTGGCCTCGTTAAGGGGCCGCCGCCGCCGACGGTGGAGGAAGAGGGAGTGGAAAATAATACCTCGTGGGTCGCAAGCTCGGGAGGGAAAAAGGACGACGGGGCGGGGGGTGAGGGTGAAGGGAAGGAATTAAAGAGCACGTTGTCGAAACAACGGATATCCGCTTTTTTTGTTTTGTTTAAAACGGTCGGATGAATTTTAAGACGTATTGGAATGTTCAGTCTTTTTTTTAAGTTTCGATCATTTTTTTTTCAGATGGATTCTTAAAAATGGACTTGACTTAAAGTAAAGAGAATGGAGTATTAGAAACGTTTTATTGTATAAATTAAACGTATAGCTAGATTAATTTTACGTTTGTTCATTAATAAAAATACTGAAGAACATTTATTTTTTAAAAATAACTTTAACGCTTTACTCAGCATTGCACGTCTGCGATATCTTGTCTATTTGTTCGGAGTATATATATACTATTATATGATAAGTAAACTTTATCATAAATAAGATTCCTACCGAGAAGCTTTTATCTCGGCCATAAAATTTTTCATATACAAATGGAGCGCATAAAAGCACTAAAACTTGGAAATTGAGCTTAAAATAATAAAAGCTTATTACACGAGCAATCAAACTAGGGTTATATTTTCGCTAACCACTGCATACAAACAATATATTTCACCGTCCGCCCGGCAGCTCTCTCGGCGGCAAAAAATCCCCCCGCGGGCAAAGGAGAGAGAAAAAGAGCCTCGCGGCGAATAAAAGCCTCGAAGAGAATAAAAGAAAGTAACAAAAAAAAAAAAAAAGAAAAAGAAAAAAAAAGAAGAAGAAGAAAAAAGAAAAGGCAGGCCAACTTTGACGCCGGGCGTGTTCCTCAAATTCTCTCCCCGGGTTTACGAGAGAGCCGCGCGCGCGTTCACGTATACGCGTGCGTGCGCGCGAGAGTCCTTCCCTCCCCGCTCACCTGAATTTAATTGCACGCCCGCGCTCGTACGACCGGCCCGGGGACTTCATTGTTCGAGTTTACGAGGGCCGACACGATGATAAGGCGAGCGCGCGAGCGCAAAACTTCGGATGCTTTAAGCTGTCCGGCAAGTTTTTCTGTCGTGCCGCGCGACGCGCGCTCTCTCTCTCTCTCTCTCTCTCTCTCTCCTTCGCTTCTTATTTACTCGCGGCCGGAGTTGGGATAAGCGAGCGAAAATATTTTTTAAAACTCCGGGAGGTAGGGGGAAAAGTTCGCGTCGTCGATAAACTTTGAGCGCGATCTTTATTTGGGCCGCGGCGGCAAGTCTTGCGGAAACTTATTTCCCGGAAGCCGCTGCGCGGAGAATTTTTAATATTAGGCTTCTGGGTCGAAAGGGGTGGGGAATTGATTTTGATGAGAAGTTTTTAGGCGGCGCTGGGTGTTTAATACAATTTTTCAAGTTCGAGTGCGCGCCTTGAGAAAGTTAAACGACTCTGATAAAAAAAAAAACTGGAGCCGCGGAAGAAATTCGCTGGAAATTCGATATCTTTCAAAGGGCGAATTTTGAATTTGAATGAGGAAATGAACTTTGAATTGCAAATTTTCAAATTGGAAGACGCTCGCCGCGGTGATATACGGTCTAATAAAGAAGTTTCATGATTTAGCAAAGTACTAGCAGCGAAAAACTGATTTAAAATAAAGCGGCGGCAGAATAATTATTAACGAGTTAATCAAGTTTTTTTTATTCGTCACTCTTTCCAAAAGCCAAAACAAGCGAAAACCGTTTTCTATACATTCGCCCGTTAATCCAAAGCAATCCCCGACAAATTGCGCGTAATCGCAAAATAATCCCAGGCCGCGGCGGCGAAAAAGCCCAAATCCCAATTGACCCAAAACTGAATTCGCCCGAGCGTATATAGACACCCATACGGATAATTTCGCGAGCGTCCCCGCGGCCAGCGGCGGCCGCGTAAAAACTAATTCTTCCCCGGGCGCGCGCATTCCCCGCTCGAGGGGTAAACGCCGCTCGTTTTAAAAGAGCTTCGCGCACCGGGGGCGTATTCCGTTCGCAAACCGCGAGCGCGCGCGAGTATAAATCCCGAATGTTTTATGTCCTCGCGATGAATTCGTCCTCTGCCGTAATGTTCGCGTAGGAGAGCAGCTGGGGAAATTTTCGGGTTATCGATAAGGGCGCTGTAAACAGGTTTATGTGGACGGGGAAAGTTGCGTTATGCAGGAGGATGGAAATGTAAGATGATTATCTCGGGGATCGGGGTTTGTGGATAAAGGTTCGAAATTGATTTAGAGCAGCAGTTTGTTATAATAGATAGACTGAACTATGCTTCAGAAAAAATTTTCTCCATCAAAAACATTGTAAACACCCGTATATTAAAAATCCTTTTACGTCGAAAAAACCTAGATTTCACCGCCACTTTACACGAGCAATTACACCGTTCGCGAATCCCTAATACATCGTAAACCAAAGCCCAGAACGGCTAAACGCATCGGCGATACGTCGGCGCGCGGAAGAGGCACCACCGCGCACCGCAGAGAAATAAATAAATGCCGCTCGCATAACCGAGGCTCGAAAACGGCGCGCGCGCCCGTATTGATTTCTCTCCCTGTACAAGCGGACTAATCGCTCCCTCTCGTTCGACCAGACGACGCAGTCGTCGATTCCTTTTACTGCCGAATGATCGAACTGTAGTCCCATGTCGATTTACCGAAATATCGAGAGAGAGAGAGAGAGAGGGAGAGAACGAGTACCTGCAGTTTATTACTCCCCCAGCTCGAGAGCGACTACCTTTTCAAACTTTATTTTAGTCGACAAATCTTTTCTTTTGCCTCGAGCCGCCACCGCTGCTGCTGCTGCCGCCGCTGCTTTCAAATCTGAGCGATTGTTTTCGCGACTGTTTGTCGTTAAACGCTTACTGAAGGATTGAAAGTTTAAAAGAGGGATTCCTTGTTTTGCTGTTATTGGCCTGTTGCAACTGATATATTATTGAAATTAGATTATCGAAGTATGCAAACGTCGGTACTGTATTGGAAAAAGGCATATTTTTCATGCTTCGATTATATTCAGAGGAAAATTTATAATGATTGTAAAATTATTTTGACTTTATTTCTTGTTTATTATGTAGATTATGCAGTGTTTATACATTGCGAATTATTTATTAATTAGTACACATGTAATTATCTATCAAATCGAATAATTTATTACAAATATAACGTACAATACGACGCAATACATTTATATTCGATGAATATCGAAGCAAGACGAATAATTGCATCTCGCAATTCCACTCGATTGTATAATCAGCAGCCTGTAAAAGTGAAAATAAAAAATAGCTTCCCCCCTCTCCGTAAACAATAGAACAAAGCAATAATTCACCTTTAAGAAACGAGAACCGCGAAGCCATAGATCAAAACTCGTCCTATTTCCAGTCGGCAAAGAAATGATTTTTCACTCGGGCAGATCCCCGATAAGGTAAACTTTGTAAATCGTCCGAGCGGCACTAAAAACGATCTCCCGGCCGATAAACAACTCGCAATTTACAACCGGCCGAACTTTCGCGCGCTCCTTCCGCGATATTGTCGAACGAGAAAAAAAGAGAGCGCGTCGAGAGGCTTTAATCCGCCGGCGGCGGGCCGAACGTCGGATTCGGCGTTTTTAATTACAAACCATCAACGAACGAGCGATATTGAAATTTCGTTTTCTTGTTGCGTATTTTTTTTTTTTGTTTTCTGTTGTTGCTTCCGAAAATGGATCAGCAAAAATTTGACTGCCTCTCGCGCGCGAGACGAGACAGTTTTCGAGCGAGGTTATAGAAAAAGCTAACGAAAAAGCGGCGCGCGGCGAAAATTTTTCGAAGCCGATTTATTTTTGGAGCGGGAACATTTATCGCGCTGACGCGCCGGACTGGTATTTATGAAATTCTATTTCGCAAACTGACAAGCAAACTATTGCATTATTCCGCGCGGCTCGGGGGGATATTTTTGCGATCCGGCAAATCGGCCGGATTTTAGTGTCAAAATGTTTTTTTTGCCCGGTTTATTATTTAGTCCGACAAAGCGTTCAATTATTTACCATAATTTGAATGCTGGACGTAAATAGAAATTGAAAAATTCCTAAAAGTATTCTTTCGGTCGGCGAACAAAAATCAGGAGAGTCGATTGAAGAATGCATCGCTGAGAATTCGACGAATGCATTGCTCAAAATTATCTGACGTATTCTCATTCTGCTCGTATTCTCGCTTTGTCCTTCCGGCATCGGAACCGATATAACGATACCGGAAAAACTCGGCGTTCCGAAAATGACGCAAAGTCCTGCGAGAATTCCGCAGAGTAGGAGAATAAGCAGGAGAGGTAAAGGGCAAAGGGAAAATATTTCTATATTGATCTAATGCAAAGAAAAAGCGACTGTTGCTCATCGACTGACATGGATGTTTCATTGCTTACAAAACTCTCTCTTTATACGTCATTTATTGTTAATAGAAACTGGTTCAATTTGATTTGAATACATTCATCCAATATTTACTAGAACACGTGACTTTTTGTTACTCATGATAGTTTTTTAAATTTAATTTTCTCAATGTAAAATGAACAAAATAATTTTATCCACCCGAATGAATAAATTATCAATATCCCCAAATTGAATCCCTCTCAGTAGCTTTACATAATAGTTTTGCATTTAATAATAAAACTGCTTACATAAAATTCATCGTCGATTTAAAAAAAAAATGCGCTTACGTAACCAAGACGTCGTTCTCTCCTTGTTTCAGAATGTACGTTTCCATCGCGCTGGGAAGGCACGTGGTTCCAAAGCGGCGTCATCCAATCGATACTCATATCGAAAAACATCCTCTCCAGCAAGGGAACCTGCCTGCACAACGAGGGCGATAAGTTTCTCCTAGTGGACGAGTGAGTAAAGTTTTTCGCCTCGCTTTCTCGTCAAACATCTTATCGGCGAGCGGAATCGCCGGAAGTAAACCGTATACACGGGAAGGATGGCGGAAAAATGTAGGCCGAATGTGCCGCCTTTTAGTTTCCATTTTGACGGCTACGATTTTGCGGGCTGACGTAATTGATTATTTATGGGCTTTGGACGAGTGAATTTAGTTTCAAATTTCAAACGCGAAATAGTATTTTTTTTTTTTTCATTTAAATGTTCAAGTTTGTGGGAACGATAGTTGATTAATTATTCATAAAAATAAATATTTGAGTGTTTAGCCGTTGAAATTCGAGAGAAAATGAGAAATTGTCAAATTTTGTTTTATTACTTAATCAGTGGATGAATCATACGATACTTTCTATAATTGATAATTTAATAAAAAATCAGTGTTTTAAATAAAAATAAAATAACTGAAAAGTACCGTAAGTCAAGTTTCGACTCGTCTTCCTCCACTCTCTGCCAGATCCTTTACAAGGGATACTTATATACACTCCGCATTGTTCTACCAAGCAACAAAGCCCAACAAATTCCCTTTCGGCTTCGCCAAAGCATCGCCGCGGTAAAGGAGTAATAGACGCGCCCGAGTTATATATATATATCTCTCTCTCCTTATCCTCCGCTGTGCGTCTTCGCGTATAAGGCCAGATTTTGATCTATACATCGGCCTCGAAATGAGGATTTTTCGCGTGACGCGCTCTTTGTGTCGGCGCACCGATGTCGCTTATCGAGAATTTGTCAAAGGGATCGCGCTTTTCCTCGGCGGCGCTCCTCCTTTCGCCCGTCGCTATCATTTTCAATTTCGCGGATTTATCGCGCGCGCGCGCACACGCACGCACACATAGTCGCGCGCGTAACTGAAATTTTTTAATATTGCGCGGGAGGTTTGAGGAACGACGCGAGCTTTCTTTTGAGAGATCGCTTAGCGGCTGTACCGAATATTTATCGATAATCGAATTTCGTTTGAGATCGTTCGCAAAGGGGTAGACATTTAACTGCGTAAAATTAGGTTCCGGAAAATAATAAACAATCTTTTTTTTTATCGAGTATGTGGTGCGCATGGTTTATAGTATTATGTAAAGTATTGTATTTTCGGAATATTTATTTTTAGTTTATTAACAGATGGTCCAAATGCAACGAGTCAAGTCGTAATACGAGTTTGCATAAAATCAAATTTTCATAAACTTCGGTGACTGACGGTTGTTTGTAAAATCTATACGAATAAGGGTAAACTTATTTAAAATACTGCAAAGCTAATGAACTTTGAACAAGCGGTCTAAATAGAATTTAATCCTCAGTATTAAATTACCACTGTCACATTTTACGAACGCCGCGCTCCAATGAAATCAATTAAAATCATGTGGAAAGTTTTAACAACCCGCCCGTAGACCTCTAAATAACGTGTAAGAAGCGATCGGAAGTAAAATAAAAATCCTGGAAATCAAGAGCAATAACAGCATCTGTTCGTGATTGATCGTTAGCGCGACTTGGCGTAAAAATACTAATTATTTCCAGCGTCATTACGTTCAATTTTCCACTTTCCTCCCACGTCGACGTATCGCCGGGCGAGAAAAAAAAAGGGAGAAAAGCGAGAGAGACGCGCGCGGCCCGGAGAGGGGAAAAAAAAAAAAAAACTAGCCGGCGCGCTCCGCCCTTCCTTCGTCCTTGTATATTACGGGGGCTGAAAGTGACGAGCGCGCCGAGCTCATTTCTGCCTCGGCGATGGCCTCGAGCGAGGAGTCGGCGCTGATTAAAAACGGAAATCAAGCCATCGGAATTCCGCATGCACGTGTCTTCCGTGCGTCCGAGCGAACGCTGACTTGATCTACTTTCGCCTCCCCTTTTCCCGCTCTTTCTCTCTCTCTCTCTCTCTTTCTCTAGCCGCGCGTTTCGACGTTCTTTATATAACTCTCGGCTTGAAATTTACGCGGAGAGGTATATAAGGGGGTGCTTTGCGGAATGGAGTGAAAATGTTCGTGATATTTTTGCGCGCTGAGCGGTTCAATCTAGTTTTTAATAAAGGCTTGCAAAAAAAAAATAAATTTGCGCCGCAATAAACGCGGCAGAGTTCTGTTTTGCGACTTCGGAATGTATAAACTTTTGTAATTGAAACGTCAATCAGCAAAGGGATTTTGCAAACTCCTTGAATTGCAAAGCCTAAAATGGGCAAAAATTGTTTTTGATTCGGAGAGATTGTTGACCTTTTTTTGGGCAAAGAAGTAGTCGACCTAAATCTTGACTAATATTTTGAGTTTGTTTGTGAAAAAAAAATTTCAGTTTTTTTAATAAGCCATTTACTACTCTAAGACTGGTTTCAATTTCCACCAGAATGAATAAGATAAATAGAAAACTTTGTTTGTAAATCAAATACGTGTACTTGTAATTGGAACATTCTTCCATTCTTTTCCGCGTTTCGTTCGAACTTTTTTTTTTAGAGCTCTGTAAGCGATATTTTTTTTTGTACTTGAAATGCTATCTTTTTATAGAGAGAAAAATTTTCCAATATCAGTTGTTAACAACCAGTCGAAATGAACATTGCACGTTTTCAAAATGCGGAAAACGTATACCTTTGATAAACAAAAAATGTTCAAATATTGCATTGGATAAAACTTTTTTTGTCTCTAAAAAGGAGTTCTCCGAATTTCATAACTAAAATTTGACGGTTATTTTTTAATTCTACGCGTACAAAAGCACTGATATATTCTGTATAATTTCGGCGAATTACCTGTAATTCATTAAATCATAGATATAGATTTTCGGGGAAAATCCGTCGGTTAAAAAAATCTTGCATAAATCCCCGCACCGCGAATTGATCCGAGCAAGAACCAGAGAGCAGAGAGCCCGACGTTCGCAGGACTGCAGCCACTCTCCATTCTCTCCGTCGAGTGCCTGAAAAAGCTATATATAGGAGTCTGCCGCTTGACAAAAGGGCACGGCGCGCGCGATGCACACTTTTCCTTGGTCACACAAGCGTCCTCCTCGTCGCGACAAAACGGGCTTGCTTTCGATTGGATTCCAAAGAGCCTCGGCATACGTTAATCTGGATAATTGATTCCCGGAGAGTCTGCGCTCCGAGGAGCGAGAGAGAGAGAGAGAGAGAGAGAGAATCATGCGAAAGCGGCGAATTTCATTATCCGTCGAGGGCCCTCGCCTCCGGCTCTATATACGCGCAGTTTATAGCAGAGATGTAGAAATGCAGCGAGAGAGGCCCGGAGAGAGAGTGAGAGAGAGAGAGAGAGAGAGAGACGCTGTTGGGACAAAGTCGATGTACTGCAGCTGCCATTGCCCGGGAGAAGAGTGTTTATTCGGTGTTGAGCGTATTTCGGTTGACGGTTGACGGCGGGCGCATATAGCGAGCCTTGCGGATGGTAAATTTACTGTCGAGTGCCTCCGAGTATACAGACGGCCTGCTTTTTGATGGATAGACGGGGGTGTTACTTGCGACTTGTCAGCCGAGCTGAGGTGTAACGCTGCCGAAAATTTATTTAGTTTACCCCTTTCGTTTAATTATTTGATTGCCGGATTTCTTTTGTTGCAGTTTTTAAACATTTATTTTTCGTTTATTTTCCTTAATTTTCATTGATATTTTACTGAATTGGTTACTTATTTCAAGTGTTGTGGTAGCATTGCACAATCAAATTCTACATATGTATATTAGAGAATTTGCTTTTGAGCTGCTATTTCAAGAACGCAACAAAAACTGCTCGTGCAACGTTTAAAGCAACCTAAAGTCCGCTCTCCGCAAAACCGTTTTCAAATAAAAGTTGAAAAAGCGTTTTGTTTTACTTCGACAATTTCGTCCGAAAAAATGTGCGTATCAAATAGAATAAAAAGTATGGCCAAAGAAAGTGAGACCGCGCCGAAAAAATAGACAAAAAAGCAGGAATGAAACAGAGAATCGGAACCAGAAAGAGATAGGAGAGACGAGAGAGGAGAGAGAGAGAGAGGAAACGAAATTGATTTTATTGCACCGCAAACAAAATTGCTACCAATGAACGAAGAACCGAGAAGTCGATTGTACGTTTTCATCGGAACAAGCGATGTGCGAACTCGATAGTCAAAAGAGGGACAGAGAGGAAGAATAAAAGGTTATTTGTTTACCGAGGCCTTCGAAAGGGCTTTGCGTGTCCCACTTTTTTTTTCAGAGGCCTTCCGCGTTCGTCCTTTGTTTTGCGAAAGCCAAAATTTACCAGCGAAAATTGGAGAATAAAACGGCCCAAATTTATGCTCGACTAAAGTTTCAGTCCCCCCTCCTTTTTCTTGCGGGACTGAATTCGCCTTATCCAGGCGTGTGCTAAAGCCCTTTGAAAAATATTTAAGCGCCCGGAGGAGCGAGTTCAAGTAGAAGGTAGATTTCGAAGCGATGATTCCGGCGAAAGTTTAAAAGAAATTAGAGCATCAATCCGCGTAACTCTCTCTCCGCGGGCGGCGAGAAAAAGAGTTAGAAAAATGCGAAGCTGTCTCTAAAAGTTTTCCGCTCCTCTTTTCTGTTTCAGGAAATCTTGCTATCGCTGCGTCGTCATTCACGAGAAGCACTCCAACGTTCTGCAGTACAAAGAGAGTGAGTACAATTGCGTAACTTTCAGTTAAACTACTCCGTGGGGCGAAAAAATTCGACCCAGTAAACGTTAACAATATGACGCACTTGAAAGGATTGAGAATGAGATTAAAAATTCTTTTTAGATTGCACTTTTCCGTTTAATCAAAGTGGATTTCCGTTGCAATCTGAGGTAATAAAAAAATTCCAAAATGACAGAACGCCTTTGATTCGAACGTCACCTTGTTGTTGAACTTTTAATCTTAATTTTTATTAATCATCGAGAGCTGTTCTTATATTTTACATTTTAGTAATTTGACGAGAATGAGGTTAAAAATTCTTTTTAGATTGCACTTTTCCGTTTAATCAAAGTGGATTTTCGTTGCAATCTAAGGTAATAAAAAAATTCCAAAATGACAGAACGTCTTTGATTCGAATGTCACCTTGTTGTTGAACTTTTAACCTTAATTTTTATTAATCGTCGAGAGCTGTTTTTAAATTTAATATTTTAGTAATTTCTATTTTTGATAAAAGCATTCTTTATTTTATCCAATTAAATGTGAATTTATATTGAATTTATATTGTACAATATTCCATTAAAAACGCGTCTAGACTATGTTTAAAGACGGATCCTCACCGAATGCCCGTGCATTTTACAATTTATTTATTTTTAATTAAATCTAAACAATTTACTTTTTCGCCCGTCGCAAATCACAAACTTTATTTACGTAACATTTAAAAGTTGATTGCTCAATTAAAATTCCTCGATCGCGGCCAATTAACAAAGCAATCCTGGCGAAAATCAACAGCGGCTTCGGGGGTTGATTTTTCACATAAGAAGCCCCCTAAAAATCAAAATTTATGAACCCGGCCCATTCTGGGCCGTCCCTTAATTAGGAGGGGGGGGCGGATCGTTAATTAAAAGCTCGGCGCGCGACACGACTAGGGAGGGAAGGTCCCCGCAGCTTTTGACTGATCGAAGCCCCCCGCCGTGATTATTTTAGCGGGCGAAAGTTAACGACCTCGTTGACCGAGACGCGTCATTCAGCGAAAACTTTTTGACTTGCTAATGGGGGGGACACTTTTTTCGCTCTCTCTCTCTCTTCCCTTCCGTTTCCCCGAAGCGCATTATAAAATCGAGTTTCAATTTTTATCGGATTGAAAACGAAACTTTCGGATATTTTTTTGGTGTCGGATAAAAAGGTTTTCCAGTGAAAGCAACGGGAGGGTTAATTATTGAAATTAATGGAGGTTGACGTGCCGCCGGAGATAATTTCGGAAGTAAAGGGCGGGCCATGAAACTCTAATTTTATTGAATCAACGTTGTAACGAAAAATTATCGGTATTATTGAAAATTGATTTGCAATAAAATTCATTTCATTAATTCATTTCGATCGTAAAACAAATTATTCCGTTTAAATGTAACAATTTTTTATCCGCAAATGAATGCCTCGCGTGCAACCCTGCCGATCCAGCGAAAAGTATGTCAGAATCCCCGAGACTTAAATAAAATACCCCCCTCCAGGAGCGAAAATGGATTTGTGTACCGTCTCTGAAATTTTAACGAAACCCCGGGGGAAAAAAAAAAGAGCGACATCCAAACGTAACGTATTCAAAGAGATCCGCGCGCATAAAAAGTAGCCTGCTCCCGCGGAGGCAGGCCGGCGGGGGGAGAGAAAAAAAAAGAGCTCCGCAGGAAGGAAGACGCGGTTACATACACGGTAAGCTCGTACAATATGACGAAACGAGGTCAGAACTACCGGCGGGCCGGATTATGCCGCGCGCAAAAAAAGGACGGATAAGCTCTCCGAGCTCGGCGAACGGCGCGCGGAGGAGAGAGAGGGGCTCTGTGCGCCTCTGAAAGGGCCGGGGCATTATAAAAGCGTTTCGCGCAGATAAAAACATCATTATGGTGGTTGAGTTTTCAAATTAACTTCTGAATGCGGCTCGGCTTGATTCTTCCTCCTCCTTCTTTTTTTTTTTTTTTTTTCCGCCCCTCGCTCCGCGCTCGCTGCAATACGCGGGGAACGTTATATTGGCCCCCGAAACTCTTACGCGCGAGCGCTTTTTATTCATCGTCGGAAATGGAATTTAAATGGTCGCGTATTCGGCACTGGTGCACCGTGTTTAATGCATTCAGGAAGAAAGCGATAAACCCCGGTACGCGCCGAGCGCGCGACTATTTATCAGGAGGCGCTCTCGCACGCGATGCGTTCCGCCGCGCTAAATTCATAATTTCGAATTAAACATTTAATTTATAGGCTCGTAGCGGGTAAATTTCCAATGCGCGCGGGGACCCCGTTGTTTTACCTCGTTCTAAATCGCGCGACCCGGATTTTCCTGAATTTTAATTGAAATCTGCCCGCCCCCCCGACCCGCGGAGTGTTTTATTCCTTGCCACCCGCTTGTAATTCGTAATTTTTTCTCTTTCCTTTTAATTAAAGTAAAAGATAATTCGAGAATCGGGAGAGGCGCTCGATTGGTTTACTACCCTGCATTATGAGGCAGCGTCGCGGCTTACGGCGTCTCGGGTTTAAACGCCTTTGAAATTTAAGGCGATATAGTCAACTCGAGAGAGAGAGAGAGAGAGAGTCACCTCGAGATAAGCGTTAATGCGGAGAGTTGTAAAACGATGAGACGCGCGCGGCGACTGGATTCTGCGCCGCGGAGCTTTCGAAACAGTTGCTTACTTTTAAAACCGGGGACAATTCAAAAGTGCTCAACGGTCCTCTTCGGGTTACTTTTTAAGTGACACTTTTGCTAATTGCATCGGAAGACACGGGGATAATGTAATAACGACAGCTTTTGCAGCATTAAACATTTAGCAAAGTCGCGACGAGAGGGGATGGGCTTTCAGAAAAATGAAGTTTCTCATTTATTAACTACTTTCTTGTTTAAGTAACTTATAATTTCACGTTACGGCCGTCGTAAATGATATTAAAGATAAATTGCGCAATATTCTTTTTAAAGCGGTTGATTTTTAAACTAATTATAGCGTGCTCGAGATCTGTTTCGGTGTCGCGATTATTAAAGTTCTAATGCTTTAAGATCACGATATTGTAAATTTCGAACTTTAATTCTGCCTTCAAAACCTTTTAGGTCACATGAGTTTCATGATTTTCAGCCGCAATATTACTTTTCGGTAACTTTCCCCCGCTCGAAAGAGAAACTACAAACGATCGTTGGCATAATTCGAAAATTATTACTCGTTTATTCTCCCGTCTTATTTGAGTCTCGGCCGACTGCCAAAAATTAACCAGCAAAATACACTTTGTAAAGAGCATAACGTTCGGCTTTCGAAATCAGCTGACCCGATAGCCGCGAAAGAAGAATCCGCGATTACAAGCTAATCCATTTAAATCCAAGTCGGGCCTCCCTCCTCCGTTAAATAATCGAAATCCTTATTTATTCCCGTAAAATTCGCAAAACTCCGAGAGACGCGAATAATTCAGCATCCGGCGACCCGATTCGCGCCGCGCCTGAAAACGCAAAACCGCGCGCCGCTCGCCCCTTCCCTTTATAAACCATACAGCCGGCGATATAACGTAGCCCGAAGCTGCGGCGAAAATTCCCAGTAAAGGAGAGAGAACGAGATGAAATTTCGCCCCGCGTGGATTGCGAATTCTTTAGATTCGGTCCGCGTGATGTAGACGAACAAGAAGAAGAGGAGAGAGAGAGAGAGAGAGAGAGGCGGGAGGCTCTTATGCATAAAAGCCTTGCTCGACGACCGTAAATCTTGAGAGCGCCGCAGGGAGAAGACGAGAGAAAGAGGAGGATAGTGGAAGCTTTTTAAGTTCGCGGCATAACCGAAATTTTAGCGAGTCGAGCATGGGGGCATCGATTTCTTCTTTTTTTTCGCACCGGGGCTCGTTTAAAGGCTGCGCTTTAATAAACGCTTCTTTTTTACCGGCCCCGCCGCGCGAGAATATTTCATTAAACAAATTTTTCGAGGATCCGGAGGTAGGCGTTGAAGGCGGCGCTGCTAAAGTTTTAATGGAAGCGAGCTTTGTTTTGTTCGCGATCGTCGGACTTTTTAGAACTTGTTGAAAAATGTTATCGATTCGTATCGCGTTCAATATTTGAAAGTCATTTCGCGAAAATAGCTGCGAGCGATTCTTTAGATTCTTAAAAAATTTGAAAACTCCTCCCGCTTTTTGAGCGTATCCCGTAAAAGTTTTCAAAGCTATTCTTCAAAAATTCTACTTACGAAAGTTATTTTTCAAACCTTTTTCTTTAGATCGAAAGCAAATAACAGATATCTTCAAGAACTTTGCAAAAATGTCTTTCTTCGGAGATTATTGTGTTCTACGACGAAGAATTTGAGGTGTCTTAAAATAGTAAATTGGAAAAACTTTGCCGTAAAGGTTATTATATTGTCTTAGTATTTAGTCGAAAAAGAACCAAGTAATAAACAACCAATGTTATACGACAAGTTTTAGTACATACTGTTTTTGATAGTCCTTTAAAAATTTGAAATACTTTCAAAATTTATCTATCTAAAATCAAAAACCTTTTTAAAGACCCTATAAAGTCGACGTTTTATTATACAATCTTGCGTTCAACCTTATTCAAAAGTTATTTTACTCGCAAATAAAGTAAATCTTAATCAAAATAAACCACCGAATGCACTAATAACTCATTTAGCTATTTATTCCAAATAGAAACGAATAGTTTTCCGGGAATCCAAATAACGGCGCTAATGAAAGCGCATCAATACTCATAAAAAGCAATTTAAAAGATTGTTTATTACGGCGAAGCCCACACCGCGAGAGTATCTCGGGCAAAAATCCGATAACAAAATATAATGACCGCAGAGGAGGGCGGAAGAGAGAGAGAGAGAGAGAGAGAGCGGGGGGGACGGAGGGCTCGTGCGCGGCTGTGCATTTTTCGACGATTTGTCAAAGTCTCCAAAGCTGTTCCTTCCTCTCTCTCTCCCTCTCCCTTTTTTTTATCGGCTTTTAATCTGCCCGACGTCATACCGCAGACACGCTCACCCACACCCAGACGCGCGACAGCTGCTGCATCCCGCTGGAATTGAAGGGAGAGAGAGAGAGAAGGAGGGTGCGGGAAACACAACATTGCACTTTTTCGGGCGCTCCATCCCGTGGTTTTTAAATTGTGCGCGTGGCCGGGAATACGAATCCCGGCCCCGAAGCGAGGAGCAGCGTGGGGGGGCGAGCGTATGGAATAAAGTGCATCGAGTGTTTTTCGGGCGAGATTTCGCCAAGTGCGGCCTCGCGGTTCGACTCTATATATACGTATACTTTATCCGGGGGGAGCGAAACTGGCGATAAAGTCCGCCGGGCGCGAGTTCGGGAACTTTGACGGCGCGCACTTCGGGGGAGAGAACGGGTTTTAATTTTTTCGATAGTTATGGCTGGGAGAAATTTTGCGAACTCCTCGAGACTGGAAAATCAAAAATGTGGCTCTCGCAGTATATTCGGAATTTTTACTGGGCAAGAGGGCGGGCGTTCGAAAACAATGGAATTTACTCGCTTTACGCGGCGCTTTCGGAGATTTTGCGAGAAGTTGCTTGTAGACGAAATATAAGAGCTTTTTTTAGAACACATTTTTTTACTTCTTTCGAAGAAATAATGCATTTTTAATTTGTAAATAATTTGGATGAAGTAATTATATATTAAATGAGATCATTTACTTGAAGCCTCTTCTTAATTATACTAAAATCCTTACGACTCGCAAAGACTCAACAGATATAATTTACATACCCAAAAAGGCGGCTCTAAAAACTGAAAACCATAGTAATTTACAAGTAGTAAAAGCGGCGGTAAAATGAAATTCCGAAATTCCCAACTTTGTAACAGACAGCGGGGATTAGCAAAAGCGCCGTAACAAATGAGAAGGTACACGCGGCCGAAAGAGAGCCGGTAAACACGCGAAGGAGGTTAGCCGCCGAGACATTCGTTAAAAGCGAGAGCGAAGAATTTTCGAAAAAGTCGGAGACGAAGACGGAGGGGCTTCGGTTGCGTTCGCTGCCTCGAAAACGATGATTCACGCATGATTAACGATGCGAGGTATCGAGTTTCTTAAATGATTAAAAACCTGTCTCTGCTTTCCTCCTTTTTTCCCCCTCCCTCCGTCTCTCTCTCTCTCCTTCCACGGAGTGATTTATGGCTTTTATTATCGATAAAACCGTTCCGCGGTATCAGGCGGCCGTTTTAATAACTTTCAACTATTTGGCAAAGTTATTTTTATGAGTATGTGCGCCGCGGATATTATGGCCGAGGGAAAGTTTTGATAAGAACGGATTTTCTAATGGCTTTTCCTAATTTTTCTTACCGGTGGCGCTTCTTTCGTAATTTATCATTTTCCGCGATGGACAATGCAGTCGGTGTTTTACATTTTCTTCGAAATTCAATATTTAAATATTGAGGTGAAATGTACCTCATTAATAACAAAGCAAGTAGTAATATCCGACTATAGTCAGACGCGCAGCTATTTGAATAGTAAAGTATATTCTAATTTTTTCTACTTTTAACTTATAATCTACATGCAGTCATTATGCAAAACAAGTACCACGATTAATTTACCGAGGCAACGGACCCTCAAGAAAGCGAGGATCAGCTCTCGAAGCCCCATAAATCAGGTGACGAGCTTTGGCTCGTCGTAATTCTCCATCCTTCAAACATCTCGCGATATCTGTACATCGGCTTTGACTGACTTGCCGGCACTGAATGTTTGATTGCAGCGTACTGCCACAGCCGGAACAGCCTGTCGTCGCTCTGCTCGTATATAAACGGCGACGCCCTCCTCTACTCGATGTTCCGCGAGGAGGCGACCTCCGTGCCCTGTCCCTTCCACGGACCGATGACCTTCACGTACAACCGCGGCCACGGCAGGTGCGCCATTCCGCAGAGCAACGTCGAGACCTGCACCGACGAGAGTCGACTGCTATTCAGGTACCAGGCCTGCCCCGACGTCCACGCCTCGGAGAGCACAGGTGAGTACAATCTTTTGGTACTAAGCGGCGGGTGGAAAATAGGTTTTTCAGCGTTGAGGGTCAAATGAAAGGTATTTGGTAGGAAGTCAAGGTAAAGCGAAATTTATTCGAGGTCAAAATTTTCAAGTTTGGAACGTAAGAAGGTTGTAAAAATGTAGTTTTAATACTTTACGTCGTTCGAGTCTGAGATATTTATTTTAAAATTATTTTTTTTTTATTCTTGGAAGAAAAAGTTTATTTACTTATATTTTTTCTTTTCTTGGTTGCGCGTTTAAAAAAGGACTTTAAAAAAGGAAAAAATTTACACCGACAAAAAAAAGGTTTATTTTGAAAATACTCTTTCAGTTCCTTTTACGTTTAAAGCTGAGGCGGAATTACCTTAAAAGTTTAAAGTAAAATAAAAATTCAAAAAACTTCTTTGAATTCATTCGTGACTTTTTACGTCTTACGTAAACCTACTGTAAAACCCACAATTTTTAGTTAAGCAGCTCTTGTAAACTCAAAACTTTAAACGTTTAATTTCCCCTTAAACGACAACATGCATAATACACCGCTAAAAAAAAATTAAAAATTGCAGAATCAACCAATTTAGCTTATACGATTAACAAAAGCTAAAAGTCTCGCACAAACTCGGCCAGCGTCGAAAACTCGCGTCATCAAGAAAGCCAACATTTACGAGCGCAAACTCGGTAATGGCGATAGCAGACCGCGGAAAAACAAGCAGACGCAGTTCTCGACCAAAGCACATCCAGACGCGAAGTCGGAACTCCCGCCGCGCCGAAGGGAACTGACGCGTCGTTTATATACAGGTGCGGGGCGTCGAAGGGGAGGGGGGCGACGATTTGATTTACAAATCACCGAGTGATCGACACCGGTAAACACTTGTTTAATTGGCTACGCGCACGAGACCGGGGCAACTTCGCCGTGCGGATCGCTGCCGAGTTCGTGTATACTTTGCTTCAGGTGCAGCCGGCCCTTGATTTCGGCGGCTTGAGGAGCGCCGGCAAACAGAGTCAGCCCGTCGGGAGCTTTAGGTTTCGATGATAGATTTCGGAAGGAGGTTGTATTTAATTTAGTGGCTTTTTACGATGGCGAGGGGTTAATTAAAATTCAGCCGATGAGAATTTTGTTTGTGGAAAATTTCATTATTTTTATGAATTTTGCAGAATATTTTTCATTTCGTACTAAAATTTGGGAATTCTAATAAGTCAATTTAATTTGACTTGGTTAATTAATTAATTTATATTGCGCGAGTTTTATCCGGAAATATTTTTAAATTAATGTTTACAATCTCAAATAAACGTAAATAAATATAAATGCGAAAGATATAAGAATTTATTACGGTTATATGTTTTAATTAATAAAAATAATTTACATTTTTACGTACGTATCCTTAAAAAAACAGTGACATTTAGCTGACACGAGTATTTAACATAAATGATTTATTCATCGCAGCGTTATAGCAGAATAACACAAGATTCTAATTTATGAATATTTCATTTACATTTACTCTTCGTCTAAGGCATAGTCATCATGCAAAAAGAATAGCGAGCTCCGATCGACAATCTCCGTTTGATAATCAGCTTCTTAAATCTGTCGTTTTGAAGCGGCAAAACTTCCACTAAGCAGTGTATATTATTCAAAATAATCACGCTCACGAAATAACTGTTACATTAAATATTACTTTAAGCGCAGAGTTTCAATTTTTTTCTATTCAAATAATAAAACAATCAAATACGAGGATGGTTATATAACTATACATTTCAAATTAATATGCTACCAAAATGAATGGAAAAACGTGAAATTATAAAAAGAGAATTACAAAGTACATGTTCCGAACGTCATTTTTTACGCTCTTTTTTCAATACAGTTTTATTATACCGCTTCAAGTCGAATCAATTAAACAAATTGCTGCATTTAAAAAAAATACCCCCGCCACGCTCCACCATTAATTAAACATTAATTAACTCCAAGAACAAAAACCAGCCCAGCAGCGAGCAAAAAGCTAGAAAACCATTAACGCCGACGAGCGGCAAGCTGTACCACGGCAACTTAGCCAAGTCCGCGAGCGAGCCCTCATTAGAAAAAAAAGCCCTCGAAAAAGCCCTCGCAAAAACGAAAGATTGCGGGAAAACATCTGAAATTATGCCGCGCGGAGCTTTAGGCGGGGAGGGGGGGATTCACCTCCGGCGAGCGTTCAGTTAACGAAGCCGCTCGTCGCGCTCCGAAAAGCGGCAGGTGCCTCGCTCGGCGAGAAATATCGCGTTCCGAAAAAAAAAAAAAGAGCTCGCCTCCGGAAAAACGCTCTTCCAATATGGCGTCCGTCACGTTTTTTTCCCCCCTCCCGTCTTCTCGCAAATTGCCGGACTGCTCGTGAACGAGGGTATAAAAAGGGGAGAGAGTTCGCCGGGGGAAAGAAGTTTTTCGAGAGAGATGTGATTTAGATATCAATGCGGAAAAGTTAAAGGAGGCAGTTTTACAGCTCGGAGGTCCGTTACTTTATTATTTCTGCGGTCTTTGTGCCCCGGCTTATTTTACGGGGGGCTGCGGATAATTTAAGTGGCCGATATGAATTTAGAGATTTAAAAATGGACGGTTCGAAAAGACGAGAGAGAGAGAGAGAGAGAGAGAGAGAGAGAGTCAGAGAGAGGAAAAAAGGGCGCGCGCACAGCGAAGTCTCTTACCGGAAAGCGGTTTCAACTTTATGGTCCTTATTTTTTATTCTGTTCCCTTTTTCCTTTTTACTGGACTGCATTTGCGGCGGCAGATAAAAGTGTGGAGATACGTTAATGTATTTTATAGCTAATGTTAAAGCGTACGTATGCGCGCCTACGCATTTCTTTTCGTAGTTACTATTATGAAGGTACTGGGGCTTTTACTACTGATGTCTGCAAATGTATTGAAATTCCGTTGAACGTTACCTTTTCCTCGACTACCCCGTTTTTCATGCTTCTCGCGATGTATCTTTCATGGTATCTTGGTGTTTAAAAGTTTTCTCTGCGAAAGGCTCTCTTACTCCTGAAAATAAAATTTCTAAATGTACTATGTATGTTTAATAAAAATATTACATTCTAAAATATTTAGTTTCTTTCTGACGGTTCGTGCGTTTCTATCCTATTGTATTTCTTTTTTACAGAAAAAAAAAACCCGTTTCAAAATTAAATCTTTTGTGCAGCTTCAACAGAAATTTTTCCACCGTCCCAAATGACTCGCGATACACGAAGCGATTCCAAAAAATTCTTTCGCCGCTGCCAAGACTTCGCTGCAAATTAACGAAACGAAAGCCTAGGAGCCCAAAACAAGCTCTGACGAAAAAAGCATCCGCCCCGTCGGCGAAATTCGAAAAACCGCGGAAGCAACGTCGGAATTCTCCTTCGTTTACCGAAAGGGCTCCCGCAGGACGCGCTCGGAAATCGACTCCGCGGCCGAGATTCGACGATAGCGTGGCCTTTTTCGCGCGATAATTGTTGCAAGCCATGGCACACCGGAGGGCGAAACTCGAGGTCTGGGATTCTTTTTTTTTTTCCCCCCTGGCCGGTGCGCGCGCGCGAACAACCCGTTTCCTTAATTGGATGAACGCGAGCCTGCAGTTTTTGATAGCGACTGCCGCTCTGCGCTCTGCCTTGGCTCCGGTTGCATTAATTAAGCTGCCTTTTTATGCGCGGAGTGAAATTTCAGGATTTAAAGGGGCAGCACGCACGAGTTAATTGATTGCGCTGTTTTGGAGCGGCGATTTGTGTTTTAAGACTGTTGCTTTCATTTTTTTTTTTTTTTTTTTTATAGATGTTAACGAAATTTAAGGTTGTTATTAAAAGCAAAATTAAAGTAAACCTTTAATTGCATAAGATTTATCTTTCAATACTAAATGATTCTCTTCTCAAGAATAAAAAGTTTGAAATAATTTTTCTTTATATATCACTAATTACACACATAAATATTCTTTATACGAACGTTGATGTTCATATACATTATCCATTATTCCGCTCTCTAAAAAAGCTCCTTCCTTACCAAAGGCAAAGACTCTCCAAAATCCGCCGCGACGCCGAGGAACTAAGAATCCCCGAAGAAGCACGCGAAATTTTCGGAAAATTTTCGGTTTTCAGTTTTGATTACGCTCGCGGCCAAAAGAAAAACAGAAGAAACGAGCGGCAGAAGGAGGGGGGAGGCGCAGGAAAGAGGGGCCGAGATAACCCGCTCCTGCGAGCGCTTATGACACGTGCTTGGGCTTTATGAAATTTTATTCCGGCGGCTTCACGTGCGCGGAATGCCGCCGTTCCTTTTGGTTTAATAAAAGTTTTCTTTCGCGTTATTTTCGAGCGAAAATTTTTAAACCACCTTGTATACACCGGAGCCGCGCGGAATAAAGAATGCATAATGCGGCGGCGGCGGCGGCGGGCGAAAAGGAAAATCCCGCGCGTATTCTTTGATACTTTTATAGTAATTGTTTTAGCTGCCGCGCTCTCCGCCGCCGCCGCGGCGCGGCCGCATTGTGTTTCTGATTTTTTGCCGCGAAGCTTGTTTTTTAATAGGACACCCAGGGGCAGAGAGATTGCGTGAGGAATCTCCGCGAAAAATCTGGTTTCCAAACGAATTTTTTTTTTGCTCGTTACAATTTAAGATTATGTTTCAGCGGCATTGAAGTTATGCGAGAAAATTCAATTGCGAGTAAACGTAACGTAAATTCGCGCAGCAAAATTTTCAAATTAATTCTGTACGGTTTCAATCAAAATTCGTTGATAAAATTTAACGCAACTTTCTTTAATCGCTATTGAGTCGTTTATTTTGAAATATCTACATCTAAAGCGTCGGTGTAATGCATTTACAAAGATAGAAAAGAGAGAAAACGGTTGATACCGCGCACTTAATCTTCCTTAATCATCAGTTTAAAAGTACCAGCTGAGCGTCATACATCTTTCATAGCCGGTAAAGGGGAAGCCGGGCAGGGCGAAAGAGGGAAAGAAAGAAAGAGACTGCAAGCGCCGCGAGTGCAAAGGACTCGGATATACTCTTTTCCCGAAGTTAAATAAATCTCGCGGAAAGCACTTTATCATGCCCGAGTAAATTTTTCCCCGGTATAAATTTTACCGATCGATGCCTCTCTCCCCGTCCCACCACCAGCCCCCCCACCTTATCCATCTGATACATAGGAAATGAGCGTAAAAGAGCGTAGCGCAGTTTTTTCCCTCCGCCCCTTTCTCCGGTTGTTATCGAGCGACTTTGACGCACCTAACTCTCTCTCCTCCTTCGGAGATCCCGATTATTTTAGTTCAAACTTGCCGGGAGAGAAGTCCGCGCGAGATAAGCGAGGCCGAAAGGAAATGAAAAAAACGCCCTCTCCTATACCGACTCACAAAGGAAGTTTGTGCCTCCTGTCTTTGTTGGCCGCGGAGTCCTTGGTGTCCGCCGGGGGAAGTGATTCTAAACGAGGAACGAGATTCGCCCTGAAAGTGCAGTGGTGTGTTTTGAATATCCGAGTGTCTAGGCGCGAATTAATATGTGGGTCACCGATTCGATTGTCGCCGGTCGCTTCGGGATGTCGGCTGGGATTCGATGAATAATTGGAGGCTGATGATGCGAAAAATTAAATAAAAAAGAAATGAATACTGTAATTGGACGGACGGGATTTGAAAAATAATGAACGATCGAACGTGAATTTTCAATAAATTTTCGATTTAATATCGCGAGGGAATAGCAGTTTTATTCTTGTACCAACTTTATTAATTGCCAGCGACCGAAAACCGCATAAGTGAAGGAAATAAAATATAGATATCGAAAAGTTCTGCGGTTATCGTGAAAATGAACTAAACGACGCCTTTTTAGATAACGCAGAGCATTCAATAATTCAATAATATATATAAAACCATTGAAATTTTAACCATATAATGTACAAACAATTAGAAGTTATCTAATCTTACCGATACTAATGTTCTTTCACATTTTATACAAGCAAAAAATGCATCAACAAAAACCAGTCTTCCACCTCGCCTCCGCACCCATCCACGCTCTAAAACCGACTCTAAAATCTCGCTCGAACCTCTTTTCATCCCCAGTGGAGGAGCTGGAGTGCCTGGCGACCTGGAAAGAGGGCAGCAACCGCTACCTGGTGGGCCGACTGCACAACGGCCACTCGCTGAGCAACGAGGACCGGTACCGCTGCTTCGTGTACGAGCGGGGCGGCCAGGCGATCGCGGGCCTGAACCGCGCGGCCGCCGCCGCCCTCGGCATCGCCGCCGTCCTCGACCACGAGGTGCCCTCGGCCGCAGCCGGGCCCATTCCCGAGGGCTCGCCCGAGATCTACAAGGTGGCGCAGAGCGGCGACGCCACCTGCAACGGGCTATTCAGCCCGCTCGAGGGATCCAGGACTATGACGCTGACGAAGGGTGAGTGTGGTTTTAATTTGGAATGCGACGGAGAGTTTGGGGATTAAACTTTGGCATATTTTTTCTAATGTTTACGGTAAACCAAGATTTTCAATCAAAATGAAAGTGAAAAATTTACGAAACTTTTTTCATTGACGTTAGTTTAGCAGTTTGTTAATGTTATTGATGGTCGTAAAATCATTTATTTTTCTTATTTAGCTAACAGAATGGATTTTTTTTTTTAAATTAAGGATTACTGGACGGCTCTACTTGTAAAACTAAGATTGACATTTATGTCTGACGTGATTTAAAGTATTTCTACTTCGGCGAATGAATATGTCAATAGACAACGATTCGCTTCGTAATTTATTGAGCAAGTTTGTTAAATTAAAGCAAAAAAGGCAAGTTAATTCTTTTACTAATATTTATTATTAAAAGAGGAAATCGTTTTGAAAGAAATAGTAATAAAGTCACGCAGACTCTGACAGTATCATTCTTTATATTTTAAGAGATAAAAAAAATCCACATTTTTCGGGACAGGAACTCAGATCTTTAATTAAATTTTTGTTAATAATATTGTACTTGAATAATTACGATAACTTATTGTAAAAAAGCTTACAGGTAATTAAATTGTTTAATGAACAGGAAAACGTTAACAAAATACTTTAATATATACAAAAACGAATTTATTTTATTGAAAATAAACCAATAACTTCGGGATCTTAAATCCAGTACTCGTAAATTAATCCGCGTGCTTAGCAGCCATTTCTCGCAATTATCCAAAAATTAGCTCCTTTATTGAGTATAATATTCCGCAGTCCATTGAATTTCATTAAAATCGATGCCCAGACTTGAAAGTAGCACGAAAATTAATTATCGGATATTACGAATTTATAAATCCATCAAGGATAATTAAACCGACTTGAATTCCCTTTTACGCAAAAGCTCGTTCGTAATATAAAACTGGTCTTTTATGCAGGTTGAGGATAAAGTATGAAAACCCCTAAGAAATCTCGCTGGCTTTGACCAAAAAGAAAAGATATCCAAAGCCGAACTTTCTTCTTCTTTCAAAATCTGAAGTCAAAAATATTGAGTTCTTACGATAACGCAATATTACAAAGTTTTTAGAAATTAAAAGCCAAAAACCCTCCTTGAATTCCGCAACGAAAATAATAAAAAAAAGAAACGCTTTAATTATTAACACTTTTGCGTGTAAATCATGCGCTTAAAAAGTTTCCTTAGATTTAACGAGATCTTAGTAACACAGTTTTGGCTCTAAAGGCCCCTTCACCTGATTTACTTTTTCGAATAAACTTTCCTGCAACAAGGTTAACGCGGCAATTCAGCCGGCATTCGCAGCCGCTAAACTCGCTGTAATTTCTCGACAAAAAGCTTCGGGCGCGCACAAACATGGCAATTTTTATACCCCCCCCCCAGCCGGAGAAAAGCCCGAAATTTCGCTGTTGTTAGGCGCTCATGACCTTTGTGTCCCGGCAAACGAGAGGAGCATAAGAACTTCCGGATGCATAGAATTTTTCAATAGAATCGTAACGAACGGTTTCTATGCATTTATACATACGGCGGACTAGATACAACGGCGCGGCGTGGCGCGTTTACCCCGATATTCGATTCGCGCTCGGCACTGTTTTTTTTTTTTTTTTTTTTTTTTTGATCTTTCGAAGCGTCGAAGCTCCGTGACTGGTTCGGTGTGCCGCGGTGTACTTCGGTTGCGTTCCGGACCCCCTTTTTTTTGTACGGATTTGCAGTATCCGCCGCGTTGCGAACGGTTTTACAGAAAGTGCGCAGAATTTTTCGAATTGTTGGAGGGGATCGATCGATTTTTTTGTGACTTTGATTAGTTCGGAATCAAAGATTATTTTGTAATTCGAAATCTAAATTTCAAGTTTTGACGAAAGACGTCAGGAAAACAGATCAATTAAATAGTCTACTCGAGTAAAAGAAGATTTAAATGTTCAAACCTATCTTTCTTTAAGTTGAAGCAAATCCAATTAACCTTTTTCCAATCTATACTCCAAAGCTGTAACTACCAACACCCTTTACAGCTGGCGAGAGTTGAAAAAAAAAATCGCGTTTCGAATATGGTCGCGAGGCGAATATTTTACACCTAATTCTAGTTTATTATACGTGCTTTGAATTCAACATAAGTGCACGCACGCAGAGAGAGAGAGAGAGAGAACAGTTCTCTCACTCTATCTGCGTTTGCATAAATTTCCATAGCCTCGCGCGCTATTTGCACATTCGCAGTTGCAGGTTTCCGGTCATTGGAGAACGATAATTGGTATCGACTTGGCACTAAACTCCGAGAGCCGGACTCTTCATTCTCTCTTTCCCGGTCCCCTCCATTTATCTCCTCTTCGATTCTTCTTTTTTCCGCGCTTCTCATCAGCCTTCTCATTTCCGCTCTCTCTCGCTCCCCGTAACCTTTTTTGCATGTGCATTTCCGAAATCGTTTAATTATGCAAAGGATTCTCGCTGCACCGGCTGAAAAGGGAGAGAAAACTCTTTTTTTTTTTTATCGTCAGTTTCACCGGAACCGTAGCCAAGCTTCGGTTGTTGATATTTTTTAAACGAAAAGCACGAGAGCGGCAAAAGGCCGTATACCTCGCAGCGAGAAAAAACATCATCTTTAATTCATCATCCCCGACGCGGTTCGGCCGAGGATTTCAATACCCCGACTCTTACTTATGCAAGTCGTTCGTTACGGTTTTACGACTCGGCGACAGCTCAGGGGAAATTCGCTCGAAAAAAAAAAAAAAAGAAGTCGTCGGCGAACGCCGCTCGCGGAGCTGGAAACGATAAAGACAGCGAGCCGAGGCTTATACACACTTTTTTTTTACGATTTTATCGCGAGAGGCGTTAAGGTGCGAATTAGCGGCCTCGCGAGGAGACGCGCCACGGTTTACGAGCCTGGGAATTTGTATCTGTCCGCTGTCCGTCTTCTGCTGACTTTCCCGGTCAGGCTCCGTTCTCTCTTTCTCTCTCTGCATGCATTTGTCGGCTCGGCCGCCTCCGTAAATCTCTTACTTAGAATCTTTTGCTACCTCTTTTGCCTCTTACGGTTCTCTCTTTTTGTTTAGCCGTCCGGCGGTCTGTTTTATCTTTCTGAATTCGCCGCGGTGCTTGTTCTCTCTCTGTCTCGGGATCGTTTACGGTTTTCTTACTTTATCTTTTTTCACCTTTACACTTGCTTTTTAAGGGCTGCCCTTCTCCTTTTACGATTTCTTTCCTCCTTTACTTCCTCGTTTAATTTTCGTTTACTCGTATTCGTAATGTTTCACTTTAAGCTTTTATTATTCTTATTCGACTGCGATCCTTTTGCATCACCAGCGTATATTTTTGTTGAAAAAATCCGCAATAATTTTCCTCTTTAAATTTTCTCCCGGCTTGTATTTTCTTTTTAAGCCACCGGAAATAAAGTAAAGTAACAACCACGACCTTATCAGTCCGTCTTTTTATTTCTGCTAATATCCGTAATAGGCGCTTACTTCTTATTTCCGTTCCCGTAACCCAGATTCCGCGCGCCTTCTCTTATCATTATTGATAATTTCAATTTGCTAGCGAAACATTTTCCCATTTTCCTTACTTATCATCGGGAACTTTCTTCCCTCCGCTCTCTCTCCGACGTCTTTCTCGGCAGCTCTCGAAACTTTCTCCTTCCGTCCGTTCGTTAAACTGCCGCACGTTCCTCTCTCCCCCCCGTAACAGCTCGTCGCCACTCTCGACGAGAAAGAAGCGGCGCGCGAAGGAGAGCGTCGAGCGTTTCCTTAACGGTCGCGCGAACTTGCGGCCGGAGGGCCGCGCGCAGCTCGCGAACTTATCGAGCGGCGGCCGCTGAATTATTCTCATTCTTTCCTGGCGCCTCGATAACAATGCTTTTACGTCCCATAAAGTGGCAGGCTACCCGTAGCCCGCCGCCGATACAAGCCGCGCCGCGGCACTCGAGGCGAATTTTACGGTCCTCCTCCTAACGTAAGGTGAGGCTAGGGGAGGGGAGAGAGTCGCGGACGCGCGTCGTCGTCGTCGGGGAAGCGAAAAGTTCGCGGGGCAAGCAGCCGAGATTCCGCAGCGAGTCTCTGTGTATGTTTTTCGGCGGCGACTCGCTCCGCTGCCGCCGGAGATTTTTGAGAGCGCCGCCGCGGCAAGTTTATCGCGCGAAAATCACGACTCTGGTTTTTCATGCCTCGAGGGGTTTACGGACAGGGCGGCTCTCGCGAGTCCGAGGATGATAAACGCTCCGCGAATGGAGCTGCATCGGGGATGCCTTTTTAATGGTGGTCGTTCGTTTATTTTTTAAAAGGATGCACGTCCCTCGGGAGCTCGGAATTAAAGAATTATTCGCGTCGCGAGTGATTTTAGTTTAACGTTTCTTGAGAGTCGGTTTGGGGTGCAGAGACATCAGAGGCGTATACTTTTTGGGGCTTTTATCTAGCGTACTCTATGCTCGCGAAAACAATTTGGTTCAAGCTTTCAAAGTGGCAGTTGTGTAACTTCTTTTGCTAAGAACATTTTACTTCGGCGGCGAAGAGTATTTTTTTCCTTTATGAAAACTAAAGTGTGTCAGGCTGAGTGACTTTGTCTCTCGCGTTACTTACAAATACCTATGAATTTTTCTTTGGGACGGAGTTTTCTTTTTCATTTAATTATAAATATATATCTTTACGTTTTTGCGAAAATCATGCCTGATATTTCGTGTTAAAATCAACGGAATTGCACCGCACTTTAGTAATAATTTGCAGAAAATCATTTCCCGTTCGAAATGAATTATCAAACTGTTAAATTTGTTATCAAAAAGATACGTACATCCAACTGAGGGAATTCAAGTCAGCGCAAAGCAATGAATAATTTAATCAAGCCATAAATTGAAATCAAATTTTGCGAAAATCGAAACTTTTAAAACACAAATTAGTATTATTAATAAAGTATACATTAATACCATTAATACACAGCGCACAAACTCGTTCCACCAGCTCTACAACCGGAAGCGATAACCAGCACTTGTCAACGTCGCTTCTTCAAATTCGTTCCCCAGAACAATATCCCAGCTTCCGGATAATTCTTGCCTCGCTCTCGCGCCCGTCTGCCGGAATCGTTCTCGCGCTCGCGCAGATAAAAAGTCAAAACATATAATCCCGGGGCTCTCTCTCTCCCGTCCCGCCGATATAAAACTCGCATATATATCCCCGGGAAATATACGGGGGAGAGCCCGCCTCTCTCTCTCTCTCTCTCTTTCTCTCTCGAGAGGCGTCCGCTAATGAAATTTTTACTGCGGGGGCCGCGCAAATCTCGCAATTTTTTTATCGCCCTCATCCGCAGCGGCGCACACTTTATTCGCGATAAAGACGACGACGCCCCAATAAAATTCGAATTCGGCGAGAGCGAGCGCGCCGACGAAAAACAGACTGCGAGCGAAGGCGCGGGTTTTAAGGCCGAACGAGAGAGAGAGCGCCGCGTTTTATTTCGAGTCGAGGCACTCGCCGCGCGGATAGACGACGGCGGCGCAGATCTATTCTGTTTTTGAGCTCTGGATGCGTTATTGAGTCGATTTTACGAGATCCCTAGCAGGCGAGGATTGAAAAATCTCGCGTTAGATTGATGAAAAACGTTTACTCTAAAATCTAGAAGAAGATCTCGAAATGCAATTTCGCCACTCCGACTATAATCCGAGCAATCGCACTTGAACCGCAATGAAACAAGCGGTGAGCTCAAAAACAAGTCAAATTTTGGTGGGATGGAACACAAGTTGCGCGAAGAGCATAAATTGTAAGCAAACTAACTGCAAACCACGTGCGAGTCTGCTTTTGTCTGAAGGTAGAAACGCATACGGAACTTCTTCCCGCTAAAAACCAAGTGAACTCCCGTCCCTCGTGAATTACGTTTACTGAACGCAATATGCGCAAATCATCCGCAAGCACAGTTTCTTGCAACACCTACTACCGATTTATAACAGTTTTGTTACTGCGTATTCTGACTTAAATTATTGTTTAATAAGCAAAGAGATTTTAGGTAAATTTAAACAATTGTAAAGCAATACAGTCCACCGCGGCACTATCGAGCCTCGCCGCAAACCGAAGGCCGCGCTATCAGCGCAAGATTTAAAGCCGGCGTCGGCCGCCGAAAATTTGCCCGCGTCCTCCGATTACTGCAGATCAGCGGTCCGACAAGGACTCGAAGCTCATCGGCCAGAAAGATACCGGGCGGCGGGAGGAAGAGCGTAGCCGCGTAATTCAATAGCCCCCGCCGCCGCGGGAGGGGACGAGATAAGCGATTCATGGCTTTCCGACTGGAGCATCGGCGGCGGCGGCGGCGGGGGCGGCGCGCAGCCGCGGCTCCGGTCCATTCAGGCACCCGGGCGAACTCGGAATAATCTCTCGCGAGAGAACCGATGAAATATGGACATCGCCGAGGCCGCGCCGTGTATAGATCTTTCTCCGCCCGGTGTATTATGATGGACGAGGGCACCTTGGGCGCCTGCACGCGGGATGCTTCCTTCGTTGCACAATGACTCGGGAGTGCCCGCCGAGAGAGGGAGAATTGTCTTGTACCCGCGGCCGACAAAGTGCTCCTCGCCTGCGGTCGAACGTCTAATGGTCGATTATATTCGGTGGATGGTTATATTGGCAGAAGAAATCGGTGGCCGTTTCGTTGCCGGGTTTGATCAATGACGAGATCGTTAGTGTAGTACGCAATAGATAAATCAAATAGAAAATAGCCTCTATTTTCAAATAGATTGATTAAACTAATATCAACATTTAGTTTATTCACCAATTGACTTTCGCAAACGTTTATATCCACTCAAAACGTAAATGCGTATTATCCAGTTTTAGTTAAACACTGCGCCCTTTGTTCGTGTTTCAGCCTCGTCGCCTGGTAAATGCTGGTTCCCGACGTGGCTGACAGGCAAGACGAGCCTGACTTGGCACACCCTCGACCTGACGCGCTCCTACACCTTTCACATGAGCAACGCCTCCCTTCACACGGTCAGGTCGAACGGGAGCGCCAGGAGCTCCGAGAGCCCGGACTTTCTGAATCTGCCCGGCCAGGACGAGCACAACGTCAAGATATTGTGCAACAGCGTGAAGGTCGCCGACGCCGAGCAGAACGTCTTCATGATCGTCGCCCATTTCACCGTTGGATGGTGAGTCGATTTTTATTTTCCGTTTTAGTTTAAATGCTCGGGAGGATTGAAGTAAAATTTTCCGATTAATATTGTCGAGGTAGCATTTTGTCGGGAATACAGGAGGGAATATGGCGGTTGATTGATTGTGACACATTTATAAATTGGTAACGAAGATCAAATGTTTGCGTTTCGCGAATAAATCGCGAAATTATTACTCGTTCGCCCGACGGTAATGAAGCTTTGAACTTGCTCTTTCCGATCGCGAGTTTTCGCGCGCGCAAGACCCAGTACCCAGTTTTTACGCAAAATTGAATGCTTCATCAGCTTAATGCGCGCTAATAAGCTGCGAAATTACTTTCCAAAAATATGCGCACCAATTTATATTCCAAAAACTTAATAACCCGCGAAATTCAATTGTCCGTTGTAACGAGTCGAAAGATGACGTTTAATGAATCGTCTGTAATGAGCAATCGCTGTATATTCGCTAATGAACGACGTCGAAATTTATTGCCGTGCCCATTCATCATACTCGCATCGGCTCTGAAGCATTTTCAAAGAACTCGTCCGTAGACGGGACAAGAATGACGCGGCGGCAATCGATACTAGATTTACGTTGTCTCGATAAGGCCGATGACACTGGAATTGGTTACTCAGCGAAAAGCAACGAGCTCTACCCGGCCGATCAGCGTTTCATTTTTGAGCTCGTCGACTTGGCAGCTGATGTACATCGAACCGCAGTCTTTTTGAAACTGATTTCGGCCGTAACTCAATGACGCGTCGTTTTGCAGCGCAAATGCCGCGTTATTAAAGCGGGGTAAAATCGCTGATTTGCCAGTTTTGACAAAAGGTGGCGGGGGTGGGGAGGAATTACAAATGCAGCGGTGCGAGGCGCGTGCTTTTGAAATAACAATTTTCGGAAATTGTACAACTTTCCGCGATGTAACAGTTGGTTGGGATTACCCACACAAAGTTTTATTATCGCGTACGAATAAACAAATAATAATTTGGCCGGTCTGGTTTTTGGTCCGAGAGAAAAGTTTATTAAAAATTTCCTTATCCACTCGTGAATAATTTACCGTAAATTTTAAACAAGAAATCAATTTAATTTTAAAAGTTCGTAATTATTTTAAAAGTTCAAAATTCTTCAGCTGAATAAATGCAATTATTAAATTTACTGCTGCACTGAAGTTGTTTTAATTTAATTAATTTACAAAGTAACAAATTAAATACTGCGCACGCATTCCACAGAAGAGTAAAATTCATAGCATGCTCCACATTTCACAACATCAGAGTGATAACATTGTTACAAAAATAAAGCGCGCTTCTTAAAATAAAATATTCAAACATCATAATATACTCGTAATTCATTTGCTTGAACTAATTATAATTTATTAACAAAGGATACCAACGTAAATATTAGAGCTTCCTAAATAATTAAAAGCCGTTAATTTTCCACGCTTCAGGCTTCGGTAACTCCTGAAATTCTTATCGCTAACCGGATTTTTGGAAAATCTTGTTTTCAGCCAAAGCGGATACATGTGCATGGCCTTCTACAAAAGGGACGGTCACGTAGTCGAGCTGCAGACCGGAAGCACAGTTTCTAGGGCGGAAGAAGCCTGCAACCCGCCGCATTACCAGCAGCACAGCATCCCTTACGTCACCCTTGTCAGTGAGTATCGCGCGCAAAACTTTCCTAATTATTACTGACAAATTTATAATTAAATTTCAAACTGCCGCCGGAATTGTTGGGGATTCGGTTGGCAACGATTTTCGGCGTATTTTATATATATTTTTTTAATATTAAAGTTTTACTGGGCTGCTACAGTTGGAAAATAAAATGCAAGGCGTCTGACGGTTTTCCGATAACTGCTGAAACAGTAAAATTTCCCGCCTGACGCTCAGTTTTTGACAATAATTTGCATAAAAATAATAACCTGAAACGCAATCGCAACAGGGAGCTCAACGTTCAAACTATCTACGTATAAAAATTCTTTCAAAGTCCATCAATCTCCCAGAAACGTCTCGATTTACAAACCCCGAAGTTCTCCCAAAATTACTCTCAATTCCAAGCTCCACATTCGCTTCCCCATAAAACCGCCCAGAAAGCTCTTTGGGAAAGCGCGAACAAGCGGCGTTGTTAAAAGAACATCCGAAAAACAGAGCCACAGATAGCAACCTGACTAGCCTCGCGAAGGCGGCAAAATCGAACGAATCCCACTGCGTTCCGCTCGATTTGGCCCGTAAAAATATACACGTATATATAGGTGTGAGAGCCGCGAGAGTCGAGCAAAGTTCTCTCTCTCTCGCTAAACGGGTCGACTCTTCGGGCCCGGGGAAAATGGATGGCGCGGCCCGGCGGGGATAACGAGAGAACGTGTGGGAGGAGATAGAAGGATAAACGCCGAGGAGTCGAATGTCGGACTCGGCGAGATTTGTCAAAATCACGGGGCCGCGCCGCAAACGATTCGCCTACTTCGCCGGCCTGTAATTGACCGTTGCGAGAGGAGGTTTTATTCCCTGGAATTGCTTGGGGGTTGAGTTTCAGGATTAGTATACTGATCCCTGTTTATGCTGACTTATTTGATTGATGGAGCGAGCGCGATGGGTTAATCTGCGGTGAATTGATAAAAGTTGATGGGTAGTTGGATTTGTTTTAATTTTAACGGAAGTATATCAAAAATTAAAATTAAATTGCTGGCTAACTTTGGTAAAAGTTACGCCATCTGCGATTTTAGGCATGAAAAAATTTCCAATTCAAAATTTGATTTACTCGAATCGTCAGTAAAAACTTAAAATATTTTTATAAGAACTTATACGTTTCCGAAGAGACCCAATTCGCTCTTTTTTTCTTCAATCACGCCTCGAAGATTCTCCGGAAGATCGATAAACTCCTAATTTTACAAGCATTGAAGCCGACCGAACTTAATATTCTTCCATAAATTAAACTAACTCCCCCGATTGCCTTAATCCCGAAAGTTCCCCCAAAAGCTTCCTCCCAAAAATCCAAGAAATCCCCAACCCCAATCGGAGCAATCATAACCGACTGCAGACTCCTCGAAATTATTCCTCTCCAGAGCTCATCAAAACTTGGAAGCGCTTACATCTCTCCGGGAGCGCCGCCATACTCTCTCTCTCTCTCTCTCTCTCTCTCTCGCGAAAATCATCTTCGGCAACAGCCGTTACGTAACTCGTCGTCGATTCTTCGGCCCTCGATCCTAATCCCTTCGAGAGTTATTGGATATTTGCGCGTGCCGGAAAGCGCTGCTTTTTTTACCCCCTCTTTCGTCTCCCGGTGCCCGCAGGAGAGATTTCGAGAGCCCGCCGACACAGAGTTTGGGACCTCTTTTTTTTTGGCGAACGCAGGTAACGATAAAGGGATTAGTCGCCGGGTTTTTTTGGTTAATTCATGGTTTGTCGGGCGCGCTGAGCGGGAATTGTGGCTTTCTGAACTTGCACAATTTTTTTTAAAAACGATCTAATGCTCCAGCAAATAATACTGTTCTGAATAAATTAAATTTCATTTTTGTCTCAAATTAAATAACAAAATTAGAGCAAAAATAAGTCAACGAACCGATAATCACCATTGAAACACTTGGTTGCCAAAGCCCAAGTACGCAAGCTTCTCCCCGCGAAATCAAAGGAACGTCAAGGTGCGCCGCGCACAAAGACTCCGCAGAATCTCGTGTGTGCTCTCGCGCACGTCGCGTCGGGGGCTCTGGAAGGGAAAAATCTTCGAACAAAGACTCTCTCTTACTCGCAAGGAAGAGATAAGCATCGGAGGGTTGCGCCGGAGGAATATATATACAGTAGCAGTCGACTTCTTCCTCTCGGTTTGCCGCCCATTCACTAAAAGTGTGTAAGCTCGCGCATTCTCTCTCTTTCTCTCTCTCTCTCTCTCTCTCTCTCTCTCTCGCCGACCGGCCGGAGTTCTTTCTTATAATAAACCTGGGCTGCATTTCCTCCTACTGCTGCTGCTGCTGCTGCTGCATTTTCTGTTCGCTCGTTTCTCCGAGCTTTTTTCTCCGTCTCGTTTTCTTTATGCGCGTGACAAAGGAGGAAAGACCGAGGCTGAGAGAGTCTCTCTGCAACTGGATGCGGCAGCTTTTGCGCTTCCACGATAGGTTACGTGTACTTTTTCTTCTATGGGATTTTCTTTTCGAGTGTCTGTGTGTGTGCACGCTCTTAAGTGGGAGTGTATCTTTATCGGGTTGACTTTTCTAACGAGGAGCTAAGTCTACGTTGTTCATAAGGGGTGCTCTGAATGAACAATTCTTATGTATTATGAGCTGGTTATTATATAAATCGTCTAAAATTTATTCTACTTCAAGCCAATTTGTAAGCCATCCTAATTAAGGAGCTCTAGTAGAAATCGAGTCATTTTGAAATTATTATAATTCAACAATGATTTATCATTAATAATTGCGCTTACTACTTTATTCCCAAACAAGTTGAAAGCATTTACTCCGACGTTTGAATTATTCTATGTTAAACTGAAATCGCCCGTCTGACATAACTCGGACGTATCTACTTGCGCGAGCACGAATTTCCGTACGATTTCCAGCTAATAAAAATCACGCTCAACTTAACATCCGCATTTCCTCAGCAAGAAACGAAACCTCTGATTTCGATACTCCCCCGCGCAAAACAAAAAAAAAAAAAGAAAAAAAAAGAACAGCCTTTTCAGAGTAACCTCCGACCTCCGAAAATAGCTGACTCGAGCAACGTCCTCTAAAGTAGCCCGGGCTTTCTCGGTATAAACACTGCACCCACCGTCGGGGAATAACGAGCTTGACTCCCTGGAGCAATTAAAGTCGCCGGTGAGCCTCGCGATCCATCTCCTGTCCATCTCTCTCTCCTCTCTCTCTCTCCCTCTCTCGTACGTGCCTCGGGCTGACGGGCCATTTTGCCGCGCGTCTTTCGACTTTTCCGAGCAGAGAGAGAGAGGGAGGGGGCGGGGGGTCGAGTTTTTCGCCGGTCTCGTTACCGGCCGGCTCCGCAGGCAATTTGCGCCCAGACGACGTGCCGTATTTTTTTCGCGCGGCGCGTCGCGAGCGAGAGCGAGCGACATCGTTAGTGCTGCCGACTTGTTTTTGTACACACGGCCCGGCGGGCCGAAGTTTGAATGCCCTAATCGCACCTGGGAAATTCGTTTGCTGCTTGAAGGCTGGAAAGGATGGATCGAGCTCGGCTGGTTAGTTTTACGGCTTTTTGGACCTTGTTGGGAGGAGAAGTTTGAGGGGTGACATTTTTGTGGTCTTTCGTGGCGAGGGTTACTTGTATTAGATTGTGTTGTACGACAGATTACAAAGAAAATTAGACGGAATATTTTGAAAGTAATTTTATTAAAACTGATGATTACCTGATTTTCAAATGGCATTAAACTGTTAATTACGAGTTAATCGTAATAATATTTAAAAATGCTCTGCAGTTTTCGCCGCTATTTTGACAGTCATCAAAACAATTCACTCATTCATTCATTCAAAACAAAATCTCCCGATCAAACTTTCATTCACTCCATCGAAAACTAATAAATCAATCTGTCAAAAAACTAGGTGAACGTCGTGTGCATTATTCGTAAAACAGCGGCGGTTTTGAAACTGCAGCTGGTAACTCAGAAATTTCATAGCCTCCACTGAGAAGCTTATTTAAAAATTATACGCTCAAACCCGTTTTCAACGATCCCAACCGTCCGACCCATTAATGAATTATCAAAACTGACAGCCGGATGAATGTGTAGTGCTCCTCGATTCCTACAGTTTCCCAAACTGCTGACGATGTACAATAATTCAAACGTGTTTTATTTTTAAAAACTATGTAAAAGGGTAACCCAGAGGCGAAATTTGATATAATACGTAATTCAAAATCTATAGTACATTTGTGCATTGTTGCGTACTGAATAGTATTAAACTAAAAGTTTAAAATATTTCCACTTAATCCATGGAGAGTAGAATAAATTCTGCAGTATAATATAATTAAATTATGTATTAAGCTTCTAATTAATCTGCGTCAATTTATGTTACCGTCAAATTTTACCTTTCGAAATAATTCCGGCCGCGAGACAAATCGAAATAAATCTATGTGAATGATTTATTCGAGTATTTCCCCGTTTATATGAGGAACATGTCGCATTATAAAATAAATTGGGGGCGACACGTGCAAAACTAAGTAGTTCTTTTCATTTATTCATACGTTTTTTTATGGAAAAAAGAGAAAATTTTATAATGCCTGCAAAAGTTTTCCTTTCAGCGTGATGAATAAGCAATGGGATTCCAAGTTCTAAACAAATTCAATGAAAATGTATTTTCAACATTTTTAGACGCCGCACTGATCCATTCATTAATAAACGCGCATTAATGCGCTTCAAAATTAAAATTTGATCCATTATTAAATTACATCGAGCTTAAAAATTGTCAACTTTCGCGCAGACTTCGCGATACATTGAATTATTTTTCATGAAAAAAGATTGTACTTTTAATGCATATATCCATCGAGTTCTCGAATACAATTCAATTTTCAATGTTGGCCCGCCGAGCTTTAAATGAAACATTCGATAAAAGAAGCGAAAAAAAGCAGGGAAAGGAGACTCCCGCCACAAAGGGAATAACGCAAAATTTTCCGTCATAAATTTCTCGAGGAAAATACAAAAAACAGAAAAAGAAGCAAAAAAAGAAACAAGCTCCGCGCGCGAGAGCTCTCTCCTTTTTATTCCGTTCGAAAATTCCCGAGCGCCGCACTTCCGTTCGACGAAACTCAACTCCCCCCATTATTCCATTCACGCAGTCGCCGGCCCAAAAAAGCGAGAAGGAACGAAAGGCAAGAAGAAGCAAAGGACAGAAGAGCGATATCGCTGAAAAAGAGGTATATATAGACGCGCACAATGCATCACACTAACGAAAGTCGAGGCCAAAGGCAGCGCAAAACCAAATACAGCCGCCCCCTCCGGGGGAGGGATAATGCACATAGAAGACCGAAAAAGAGCTGCTCCCTCTCTCTCTCTCTCTCGTCTCGTGCAGGTTTTTTGCCTGGACGAGTTCGATCAGCTCCGGCTAAAAATTCCCTTTTGCCGCGAAAGCCCAGGAGGCGAAATGCCGTCACGGACCGGATGAAACGAAGGGAAGACGCCGCGCGGAAAAAATGTTTTGCGCAAAGGCCAGAGCCGGAAACTGGGTTAGACAAATTTGCTCGGCGAAGAAAAAAAAAGAAAAAAAATTGCCTCCCCGCGCTGCTCTGCCGCTGTTAATTTAATTAAAATTTTCCCCGTCTATTCGTATCGCTCCGAGGGAATGTTGGTATAATCGTAAAGTTGATTTTAGCAAAAATGGAAAATGCGCGCGCTTCGTTTTTGTTGAAAGCAATTTATGAGTTGCTTATGTACTCGCTTTTTACGGTTGTGGCCGCATGATCCCGGTGTATTTATGGGGGGAGATATTGATTTTAAATTGTTTATTGAAACAGTTAAATTTTGCATTTAATTCGGCTTTAAGTGCTCAAATTATCAGAATCAATCAGCTTTTTTGAGTTATCGGTACTAAATGCTTTTTACAATGAAAATATCTCTTGTGAATACAATATTGGTAATTTGCGCTCTTTGAATACTAAAAAGGCGAATTTTATCGGAATTTTTAAATAAAGGATCTTTCATGAATATTTAATCATTTAATGTGCAATAAAATTTGAATAAAATTTATCATTTGGTAACATTTCTAAAAATTTCTGGACACGATTTTTGTAAAAAAAAAGAGATTCGTTGAAACTGTATTTAAAATTTTAAAAGATTTTTGATACTAATGACATTAAATTTTTGTTAATATCTGTCACAGCGAAACCATTCAAATTTTAATCCAGAGGATAATATTTTTTCAATAAAAGTCTCGTTAAATTATGAAATAACTCGGTTTCCCACTACGACATATAAAAATTTTAATTTCTCAAAATCATGTTGTATAAAACACGCATTCAGTAACGCTCTCTTTAGTCGAGAGCGCGGCCTTCCAGCAAATTTGACTATCCGCAGAAAAAGAGTCCATCAAAATTCAGGCCCCCCCCCCGGCATTGAACCGGCGGCGTGTTCCCGTTGAAAAAGCGCTGAAAGGGCTCTCGGGCATCTCGGGGGGGCGGAGAAAAAAGACGCTACTTATGCCCAGAAAGCGGTCAGCCGAGAGGCAGCGGCGGCGAGCGTATTATATTTTTAAATCAGTGCCCCGCGCGCGCCGTAATATAAATACCCCCGTACTTGCCGGGCCGCATTTACATAAATACGCCTCCGCGCAAAGCCGCGGGGTGGGACTGCATTTCCGCGCTGAAAAATCCGGGGGCTATCCGCCGCGGAAAACATATGTTAATCTCGAGTGGGTGGATCTTGCAATTCTATTTGGCGATTAGGAACGCGGCCGCCGCCGACGCCGCCGACGCCGCTCGCCTTTTCAAAGCGGTCGGTGGCCCGGATTTCGGCAAAGTTTTACGGCCAGATATTTAATGAAAGCACGCGATGGTATATAAGCGGGCTTAAATTTTTGATGAATGCAGCTTTTCCGGCCTTTCGAAAGCTCTTTCATGCCTTCGTGATATTAACAGTCGTGTTCCTTAAAGAATTTTATATCAAATAGAGATATTGACATGATTATTTTGAATATAATTTAAAAGAGAAAATTGAAAAGCTATAAAACTTCTCAATTTAGCATTTAACGTTTCTTAGTATTCATAAGTACAAGTCTAATGTCAGATGGTTTTTTTTTAACTTCTACAGCAATGTAAGGTAATGTAAAAGTTCACTCGATTTGCAGTGACTAATTTAAAGAAAAGGGTTGAAAATTAAATTTTAACTTTAAATCCGAAGATCCTCTTGATTCCCGCAGCACTTATCCGACCTAAATATTCAAACTTTCCTCGTCCTCCATTTGCTTGTAAACTTCTAAAAACAAATATACCGGCGTCCATTTGCAGCGTCTATCCATCACTCGCCATTTCGTCCCGGTGCGGATCCTTTTTGCGCGGTCATATCCCTTTTTGCCCGTTGCCCGCCGCGGAACGCGTCGCGCTCTGCATTTCAGCTCGCGTACTCCCCTCGATTATGATCGTGATTTGCGTGCGCGAGGCGAAGCTGGACCGAACGAGGCGAGCCAGCTTTCCACATGGCAAACATTCACCGAGATAACCGCAGGCACGGACGCTACATTCCTGGCCCCTTTTCTACCCTCCTCTCTCTCTCTCTCTCTCTATCTGTCTCTCCATTTACAGTCTTTCTCGGCGCTGCTGCTCTGCTGTTTCAGCGCGGGAAACGACAAAAACGAAAGGGAAAAAAACAATAATTTTTCGTAACCGCGCACGCGGAATGTTGCGCCGTGCGAACTGGAGGCGCTGCGCGTGTTGATAATTCAGCGGGGATTTTTTCGGGGATGATTCCTTTTGGGGGGAGTTGTTTAGAAGGACGTTTTGAAGGTTTCGCGGAAAGTCGGTGGAAACTGATGTAATGGTTCGTTTTTAGTCTTTTTGTTGGGAACGGAAATTTCGAAGGCAGCTTGCGAATATTTTTTATTTATTTTAAAATTAATATTGCTCATTCAGTACTTTTAAAATTATGTAAAGCTTTTTTTTATTTACAATTTTATTTCAATATTGATACGACGCGAGGTGAAGTTTCACATTTTTATTGTTTGCATTTTGAATTGCGCTTTTCCTGGAATTCAATATTTTATTTTATTTTATTATACATTTGTTTTATTTAAAAATTAAACTTTTCGCAGCAGTAAAGGAACAATACATATTGTATAAAAATACTTGCTCGTACTGCCGTTATCTTCCTTTGATAATATTATTTTACAAGAATTTTTCAGTAGTTTCTTGTTTGTTATAGAAACATTTGTTTTATAAATCTTTTCAACATATTTCAGCTTTTTAAATCTCAATTTTCGATTTATATCCAGGACCAAGAAATTTCTATAAATATTCAAGCTCAATGTATATAAAGTGTACTTTTTGTAACACACAACCCCCAAAAAATCCAGCTTAGATCAACAAAACTAATAACAATCCCCAAATACGCTATTTTTACAAACGACACGCACTACACGTTCGGTAATCAAGAATAATTTAAAAAAAAAAAAATAACCAATTATCTCTTCCATCGTGGTTACAATTCGCAAATGAATCTATATCACATCGGAACTTCGAAACAACGCGAGCCTAATTATTGTCCTAATAAATCACTTTTCCAGCTTACTCCACCGGTAATCGAGCGGATTTCGCCGGCGGAGCCGCGGCAAAAGTAAAACAGCCCACCGCGAAGAGCTGAAAGGCGAGGCTGCTAATTGGGCCGCCGGCCGCTGTTTGCAGCCGAGTATCGCGCTAAATCGGTTTAGCCCTACATGCCTCTCGTCCCTTCCTTTCTTTCTTTTTTTTTCTATATTTCCGCTTTTCGCCCCGCACGTAGAGAACCGGCCGCGGATTAATCTCTCGGCTTTTCTTTTGTGCCGAGGCGCGCGCGCGTCCGCCTTTGGAAAGAGGATTAAGCGAAGTGTAGTGTGCGCCGCGAATTCGCGAGTAACGAATTGCAGCTTTACCTGGGCCGTGCTTCTCTTGTTTTTCCTGGCTTATTATGGCGCGAGTGCAGTGTCTGATTTTTAGCTTTCGCTTGTAGGGAGGGTGAAACTGGTTTAATTTAGGATAGGGACTGGGATGGTTAAGTTGATTTATAATTTTTGGGGTAATCCAAAAACGCGTCCCTAATAATGAATATACGAAACAATATATAGTTCCTTTTTACTGAATTGCACTTTACTTATGAAAAGCTACGTAATCTACCTTTACAATTAGAATGCGTTCTGCATAATCGCGCAAAAATGCACTTTATTGCAGAAAACCAACGTAGATATATCTACCATTACAACGACCTCGTGCCCAAACTCCAACCGCAACTCTCCCCCCGAAAAACAGGGAGACGCCGCGCAACGCTCCCGACTGTTGCTATTATTAAGGCGCTTAATCGGCACGTTCGCAGAGCGGCGGAGAGCCGCCGCGAGCAGATAAAAAGGCAGAGAGCGCGAGGGGAAGAGAGAGAGAGAGAGAGAAGGTCACGCGGGGCAAAGTGTGTTATCAAGAGCACTCGAATTTTATTTTCATCCTTCTTGATCCGAAGGAGCTTACGAGGAATAATAATGTGATCTACGGGCGGCAGTAAAGCGGGATTATTACGCGATGTAAAGTAAAATATCGGGACCGGCGGCCAGGCGGACCATAAAATTGCTTCTCTCGCCGCTCGCGCTGCCGGCGAATATAGAATTCGCGCGTCTTCTCTCCCCCTCCCTCTTCCTTTTTTGCGCTCGGATCGGCCGGGCTGCAAAAGAAAGGAAAAAACGACGAGCAGCCACTCTGCCGGGTTAATAACGAAACAGAGGCCCGGTAAGTTCTCGGCTATCGCTTTCGAAGCGCTCGATGATTTTTTGCATTCGTTCGTGTGCGCACTCGGTTTTGTAAAACGTTGTACCGTTGTTTTTTGTCTTTAACGTTGGTTTGAAAAATTTTTACGTCGAAATAAGATTTCGATACCGCGCCTGGGCATAAAAGATAATAACGAACTGGCTCGCGAAAGTTGCGAGCAGCTCCGCCGACGACTCTGTAAAAAGTTTGTAATCTAATTATTCGACAAAAGGCTTCGATAATTCAATTTTCCAATTTTCCTGCCAAGGACTTGAGGACAATGTGATTTCCTTCCCTTACCTCGTTCCGTTGGCTTGGCGCGTTAGCCATAAAAAGTAACAAACTGTCAGTTTATAAATTGAGCTCGAAGTTTCAAGCGGTCAACAAATTTGGTTTACTCCGCCCGCGGAAGCTCTCTCGTCTATATTGACATGTATCGACGCGGAGGCATAAAGTTTCGACGCTTAAATTAAGCGGGTACTTTTGGCGTAAGCCGATAAAGTGAGGACCGCTTATAAGTGCGGGAGTTTCGAAGTTATCGCGGGAATCTATTTAGGACTGCTTTGATTTTGGCTCGGCGGAGGAGTCGTTATCTTATTAGGGCCAATTTCCATCTTGGACGCGTTTGCGGAAAAAAAAGAATTAATAAATCGATAAAGCTTTCACGATTTTTAGACGAAGTAGTAAATTTATTACAACGAGAAGAATTTTTCTATTTTTACTTTGGCCAGACAATCGCTTTTCTGTCGGGCAAAAAGCGGCGCAGTAATAATATTTAATTTTCACGAGTACGTAAAAACTGCTGCTGCTCATCGTAAAAAGATAAAGCAAAGCGTACTTTATAACAAAGTGGTTGTAAAATGAGCGTAAATGCCGTAAACAATTAACGGAAACTTTTAAATAAAACAACCTGATGAAGCAAATATTTACGTTTTATCGTGAAATGCCTGTGTTTAATGGGCCGTCCGTGTAATATTATGAAAATGCTTTTACCGATTCATTCGAATGCGTAGAAATATTTCGCATTGAAAGATGACAAATATAAAGTTATTTATACTGAATGGTTCTTGCCTCGTTGACATGAAACATTTACTTTTGATATTAATATAAATAATGTCTTTTAATAAAATTGTACTTTATCCAAAGAGTCTCTCTTCGAAATCGTAAATCCTTTCGTTTTTCATTTATTTAAGAAAAGCGCAAAAACAAAACCGCAGATTTAATTTCATCACAATTTAAACCAAACAGAAAGCCAATAAAAAAAAAATGTATTTTCACCCAAATATTTGTACAAACTTATATAATAAAATATTTGCCGGGCATAATATTCCTGGCACGCCATTAAAAAGGAAAGCTCCTCTAAAAGGGCGGAGCTCCCACCCCAATATATATCCCCTAACCAAAAATTTTTAATAACTCGGCGCAGCCTTTGACGCGACGGGGGCGGCCGTCTACGGCGCGAACACTTTCCAATTAAGCCATCGCAATTCGCGACCATCGCGCTTTTTCCTCGGCTCTCCTTCCCCGAAAGAGAGAGAGAGAGAGAGAGAGAGAGAGGAGAGAAGGAAGGAGTTTCCGAGAGCGTAGACTCATTTTTCACGCAAGTTCTCCGGGCGGGAAAACAAGCGGCTGGCCGCGTAAATTTGAATTTCGGGGCTGGCTGTCGTCGAAAAATAGACGTCTATGGGGGAGCATATGGCGCTCCGAATTCCGAGCTTTCCTTTTTCCTTAGGAAGGGACGGAGATCTTTGCCTCCTCTTTTTTTTTCTCCCTTTCCGATACGCGCCGGAAGTTTTTCTCACCCCCCCGGGAGAAGTATTTTTCCTCCGCCGGACTCGTTCGCTTTCCCTTTTTTTTTTTTCAAAAAGCGCGAGATAATGGAAATTTTCTGATGAGGAGAAAAGCCGGGGCTTTGCCTCGTTCGCTGATTTAATTACTTTCTTTAATGTTTGTTTAAATTAAATTTCGATGTGTGTTTGCTCGCGCCCCGCGCTCTTTAATTCTCATTTGGAGTACATAATTTCTATAATGCATTTGCTTTGCGTATATTCGACAAATACTCGCCATTCGGGACTTTCGTGTTTCGGCATTTTAATTAAGTTTGCCGAGCGCGAGTTTGCGCTAAAAATTGAAAAGCTCTTTATTGCATATAAAAAAATTTCCAGTGCGCCTATATATAGTATACAAGCGCTCCGGGAATATCATTTGATATTAAAGAAAGTTATTTCTTTAAATCGATATATCGCAGGAAAGAAAGGGGGGCTCGAACTTTTCTTTCTGCACCTGTCTGACATGTATATTTGATATTAAGTCGGAACTTTCTCGACGAGGGGGGAAAAAAAGTGTTTTTTCTAAGATTTATTAATTTCAATAAAGGCAGTTCGAGGATAATTGAAATTTTCTTCCACTGTTGATAATTCACGAGCCTTCATGCATTATTAAAATTCCTCGAGGAAAAAGATCGCGCGGAAACTATAAGATCAAAGAAAGCCTCGGAGCTGTAATGCTTTCTTATATATGCCTTCCTACTACCGTTCAACATTACTCTGCAAATTTAGAAAAATGCAAAGCCAAACACTCGAATTTTCCCCCCCGCCAAAGCAATCGAAATAGTAATACAGAACAAATACCGGCGCAAAGTCGAGCGAAGTCTCTGTCAGCGTTTCTACTTTACGCGCTCGGAGGGAGGAGGGAGAGCTGCACTCGATAACAAACTCAGGCGGCTTCGCTCCGCCTCCGCGATTTCGCAATAATATGCGCCGCGAAACGTCTGCGTTTACGCTCCCGCTAAAAGGGAGGAAGCTTTCGATGCGTTCGAAGATCTCATTGTGCGAACGCGGCTTTCCCCCCCCCCCCCCC
>UCOM01000928.1:0-55944 GCA_900474385.1 Ormyrus pomaceus
AGCCGCGGGGGTTCCGCGCTCGAAACAAAGGCTTATACACGTAATATGGCGGCCGCGCACACGGCAAATTGATCAAGGAGCATCTCAAGGGCTGAAGTCCCGTCGTCGTTGCGTCGTATGTTGCAGAAGTCGAGCACCAACCTGTGGGGCGACTGGATGGGGGTGATGCACGGCGACGAGATCGAATACGTGTTCGGGCATCCGCTGAACGTCAGCCTCAAGTACACCGAGGAGGAACGGCAGCTCGCGCTCAAGATGATATTGGCCTACTCCAGTTTCGCCCTGCACGGGTAAGTTTTGTTTACTCTTTATTCTTTCACGATTTCGTTCGCCTCCGCCGAATTACTCCTTTTTTTTCTTTTGCCCCGAGTCCGAGGGGAATCGAACTTCGATTCCCCGGGGAGGAGGCGACCCTGCTCTTTCTTGGGGGGTTTTTTTTTCCTTATTCTTTTGGCGATTTTTTTTTTATTTTTTTGCTCTTTCGGACTTTTTTCCGTGTTTGATGTTTGCAGGTTTTTTTCTTTGGAAGGTGAGAAGATTAATTCTGTCACTTGTTAAATAGCTTTGAAATTAGTGTGGAACGAGTTCAATATTTAAATAGATATTGGTTTTAGGTACGGCTCAAAGATAACAATCGATAAAACAAATAGCATTTACATTAATTAAATATAAACGTATTCTATTTCAAAATAAATATTGTTTTTAAAAACTGCAAAGTTATTCTGCACAAATAAAAAAGTCACATAAATATTCTGCTATCTACCGTAAGAGTCCATTTGAAATGTTCTTTATTTTTTCTTCTTAGCCCCAAGTTCTTAAACCTGTATTTATAATCTACATTTACAAAATTGACCCTCCCTCTAACAAAAACCTAAATTTCGCGGCAAAAGAATCCCGGAATCTTATTCTGTTATTCATTATTTTATTAAAGACCGGGTTTCCTCCTCTTTCACTCACTCTGCCGGGGAGAGAATAAAAGCAAGTCGAATTTGTCGACGGCTTGATATACGAGCAGAGAAAATTACTCCCTCAGTTCGGTCAACAGAAAAAGAGATAACAAAAAACGAGCTGAAAGATAGGGACGAAAATGTAGAGTACACAAAATTAGAAAATCAATTCTGCACAGCGTTCGACGGCTGTAAATATTTGTCAGATCCGCGCAAAGCTGTTAAAAAAAATAAAAAAAAAGTTTAATAAAAAGAACGAATTTAAAAGCAATTTCCGTAATGGAATATTAATTAATCCCCTTCGAGTCTCCGAAAACGTATTATTCAAAACCTAACGACATTGAATTCTCGTTTAAATCGGCCGTTCGAAAGTAGCCGTCTCCTGCTCCTCTTGTAGCAGAAAAGCTCGGCGTAAAATTCTATCGTCGCTCGAAAATTCTATATTCTCCGGGAGCTTGATAAAGAATGAAAATATATCGAGCAAAAGATGTCGAAAGGAGCCGTAAAGGGAGAGAGGCAAAATTGAAGTAAGCGAGATGCAAACGAGAGTAGCTTCTACTTTGTGCGTGTGTTCCGTCCCCCCTTCGGGATCCCTCCCCCCCTTCCACACTTTTACCGGCCCTAATCTTATCGGCCGTCCCCATTGTAATCCGTAAGGTCGTTACTGCCAAAACGGAGGCTTTGCGGGGTATAAACGAGGTTCGTTATGAGAAAATGCGCTGTTACGCTTCTCTCCTATATACGGTCACGCCCACCGGAGGCAGGGAGGAGAGAGAGAGAGAGAGAGAGGGGGAGAATTCGAGGCATACGTGACCCGTAGATTTCCACGGCTTCTCCTTAGGCTCGGAACCCGCGGCGACGAGACGTGCAGAATATCGAATGCACGGAGTTCTTCCCCTCGCAAGCAACTCGCTCGCCAGCCGGCCCAAAGCTTTTCTCCGCTCCGAGTTTATTTTAGCTTTTACTTTTTCGTTAATCGCGGATTTAGTCGCCGCCGATATTGCCGTTCGATGGCCGCTTTCTTCCTGCGAAGCTCTCGAGGGTCTCCGTGTAGGAGGCGGATTTCTTTTTTTTTTTAACGGAAATACGTAAACATCTCCATTATCCGAGTAACGTGTAATTATGGCGCGCGATGTTTTGCTCTTATCGCGCCTCCGATGATAGGGGGTGAAAGACGAAAAATCTAGCAACATTTTCTGGAATCTCAAAAGTGTCTAAGCAATTTGGGATAATGCGAAATAAATGTACGCGCCGTTAGGGCCTTGGCATTTTCTCTCTCCGAATGTGCATTAAATTTAATGATAAATAATGGTCTCGTAAATTATTAAATGAAGCAACTTTGCTTAAAAAAGTATAAATTTATTACAAACCTAATGCAAATACAAAAGTTTAGCTTCCATTTCCACTTGAGCGGAAAAATTCTGAAAAAAAGACCACCCCGCCGAGCAAATAAAAGAAAAATCCTCTAAAACCGGCACTCTTCAGGTACGTCTAGCTTTGCACAAAAGTGTCCTCGCCCTTTTATTTTGTACATTTAAACATCGCAAGAGAGAGAGAGAGAGAGGGGGGGGAGGAGGAGCGTCGCGCCTCCACGTATATATATTTATGCATGCAAGTGCGAGGCGCGCGAGCCTCGCCGTCGAGAATCTCGCGCCTGCGAGCGAAAGCTCGCAGCTAGAAAACGAACACGGAATCTCCATTCCATTGAAGAACGAAGCGGCGGGAAAGTCTCAAGTGCCGAGGCTCTTCTCGCATCGGCATTCGTCGCCGCTCGCGGAATTTTTTTTTTCAAGTCCCTCTCTCCCTCCCTCTCTCGCTCGTTCTTCTCGAGGAAATATACTAGTAGGTATTTCGAGGGGTGGGGAGAGGGAAGCGCGAGAGGATGAATATGAAAGAAATATATTTTTGTCTTTCTTTGGGTTAAAGTGGATGCTTTGCACCGTAAGGCTCGCTTTTAATAAAAGCAATTTCTCCGCCAGTTTTGCTCGTTGCAGATGACATTTTAAACATTGTGCGCCGTTGCTTGCTCGTATCGCGACGAAGAAATGCGACGGAGCTACTTCAGATCTTAATTTGCGTCTCGTATGTTCGATGTTTTTTTTTATTCGAGAATTTGAAAATTACGAAACTCCTCGTATTATAAATAAAGGTGCGTGTATTCGAGTTTAATTTGTTTGCGTGATAAAATTTCGGGGAAAGAATAACTTTTATTGTCAGGTTTGATGCGAAGTAGAAAGTGACCGAGTTAAGTCAGACAGAAATATAATATATATACAGGTGCCTCTTATCTTTACCAGAACATCATAAAAAAAATATTTTACTTTATATATTTCGGGTTTCGTGTCATACAAAAAACTTGAGTACAAATTTTTATACAGTTCTAGTTTTGTAACTCGATCTTGATATCAAATGTGTTGATAAATCAACATCAAGATTGCAAATATTACATATTTCAAAAGCATTTGTATTTCTCCAAAATAGTTCCACCCGGCAGAACCCCGGCCGCGCGAACACGTAAAAAATATAAGTTTTAAATTAAAATATTAAACACTCGAACACACAAAACAACACCGCGACTTGAAAGCCAAGTTCCTCCCATAAAGTTGCTTCCGTTCTTATTCAAGAAAAAAAAAAGAAAGAAAAAAACAGGAGGCAGGCGGCAAAGCGCTCCGGGAGGGGAAGAAAGAATTTAAACTTTTAGCCAAGTTTTTTGCGCGCTCGCTTACCTTTTTACAGCTACATACGTCTACATATACATACGAGGAGTTTTCAAGAACGACCGACAAGCTCTCTCTCTCTCTCTCCCGGCGGCGGCACGGCGGCGCTATAACTTTCGCATACGGCGCGTCTGCCTCTCCATTTCGCAAGAGCGCGCGAATCTTTTATTTATCCCGAAAAAAAAAAAAAAAAAAACAGAAGCGAGAGGCCCGCTGACGCTTAAACGCGCGATATCGCTTTGACCGACTTTTGGGGGGGTTCCTCTACGTATGGGCCCGGCATCGACGGGATATTCCATTGAAACGGTGCCACTCTATTATCAAGGCCAGCTCTTATATATTTGTGGAAAAACTGAATAGTTTCGGGGGTGGGTCGAACGCTTCGGGGGGAATAAAGGAGTTTTATGCGCCTTTTTGCGTCTCTTTTATGAATTGTAAAAGAAGAGGAGAGGCTTATGGCTATCGAGATATACGGTTATTACTGGTGAGAAGTTATATATTTTATTATGTTTTCGCGTTCGGACAATTGCCTTCTCTTACGGATATTATTTTGTTTTTTTTTTCCATTCGAAAGGTATTCGTGTGTGGCGTATATCACACGTCTGCTTTATTCGAGTCGTAATGTCTGTTTATAAGGGAATATACAAACAATAAATTATAATGCATAAGTTATAAAAACTTTAGTACACTGAAAAAAATAATGCAGTAAAGTTTACTATAAATTCTGGTAATCGGAGGAGAGACTTGACATATGAAAAAAAAAGTGCCATAAAATTTGGAAAAATTACAATTTTTATAGTAAAATTTGCTATACTTATGGTAATTTTTAGTGTAAAAATTATAATTTTTTCAAATTTTATTGCATTTTTTTCATATGTCAAGTCTGTTCTTCGATTACCAGAATTTATAGTAAACTTTACTGCATTATTTCTCTGAGTGTATAAAATTTAGTAAAAAAAAATTCTTTTATATGTAAAGAACAAAATATAATATCTGAAAAATTAAGAAGCATATTTTAAAAATTTTATTATCGTATATAAATGGCGCTAAAAATCTTCACATAAAATTCTAAATAACTACGAGTACTAAATTAACCAGGCTCATTAGACCTAATTGTGATAAATAAAAGTACTTTAACGCTTTACCTAGATTAATGCAATTATAACAACAATTTTTTATTTTTCAAGAGTGCAATCGCTCATCAGATATACAAAGCCCATGCAGCTACAGTAAAAAGCACGACGCACGACACGACCAGAAGCTGTAAAGAACAAAAATAAAAATTAATTACACAAAAATATACGCGATATATTACCGTACACTTAGAACGAAATAAATAAAGCCGCCGCATAATCGGCTACTAAATAAGCTCAGCCCTTGCGCGGCAATCAGGCAATTAGCAGCGGAGAAAAATCGCCTCCGGGGCGAATTAAAAGCCAGCCGGCGCTGCTTCGGCGCGGCGGCGAATTACAGGCGCGACTGCGCCTACCCCCGAACGCGAAGAATTAATCTCACGCTCGATCGTCTCCGCATTCCGCGAGGCGAGGCGCGCCGCCTCTCTCTCTCTCTCTCTCCCTCCCTCGCTCGACCCGCGACTAATAAAGCAGAAAGTTGCCCGAGCAATTTGCGATATGGATCTGCGGGAAAAATCCGTATTGTCTCGCGCAATAAACCAGCCGTCTTTTTCACGTGATTGCGAGCGGCGGGTTATAACGCGACAGGCGGCTGCGGCGTTAACACCTGCTGCTGCTGCTGCTGCTGCTGCTGGCCCTTGCGGTCGCGAACCAATCCGCGCTTGAAATTTCGCGAATTACCGCGGCGCAGTCTATATATAATACCCGCCGACCGGAAACTGGCTATAACCGCCGGCCTTTGTAAAGTGATATTTGTCACGCACTGAGTGATTTCCCGGCCGTTGCGCAGTGATACTGGATTCGAGTTTTCGAAATTTCGCTTTTCGGCGTTAATTCGAGATTTTGAAATAAAATGTTTTGGCGCTCGAGGAAGATTAATTGGTTCTTTTTCGGTTATTGGGAAATTGGAGTATTTCAAGGATCGATTGTAACAAACATTTGCAATTGCTTTTTTTTAATTTTTCGCGAAAAAAGATTTTATAATAAAGCTACATTAAAAAAATAATCAAATTACAAGTAAATAAACAATAACCCCTTATTTTCCTAAAAACAATAACGAAGTCAAAGTCGAAAAATCAGACCGGAATTCGAGAACGAGATGCAAATCAAAAAGTACCATATCTCCTCCCCGTTCTATAGAAGCTCGCCAAATAAAATTCTCCGCGTTTCAAAAAAAAAAAAAAAAAAAAAAAATCTGCCTGCGTCAAGAGGGAAAGAAAGGCGTCGCCTTCCCCTCGAGCTCAGCAGAGTCCGTCTCTGGATCTTTATTCGGCGCGGGGGCCACTCGAAAGTTCGCCGTACGTATATCCGCACTTCACACGGCATCAGCAAGTTAGCCCTCGAGTGGAAAGGCTGAGCTCGGCGCACTTGGCTGCGCTCTCTCTCTCTCTCTCTCTCTCTCTCTGTATCCCGAAAACGCGCATAGTTGTTTCAACAGCCATCGAGAAATTCCGATCGATGAGCAATCTCTCGCAGCAGCCTCCCCGAGGGCTCCGTTACGTGTATATATATACACGCCCGGGGAATGCAGCCGCGATGAAAGAAAGCGATTGAAACCGAGCGACCGATCAAAACAAATACAGGATATGCAGGAGGAATTTCGTTATCGGGCTTATGCCTGCAAATTGCGCTTAAACCGATTGATATGCTTTGAATTTCGCTTTTCGAATCGACGCGTATTATTCTTCTCTTTTTATACTGATTTATTATAAGTATATTTTACAGTATAAATTTAATGCCGAGTTTAACGAAAGATACATTTCTACTTTATGATAACTCGGTATTATTATTAATAATTAATAGGTTGCCATCCCGATTTTCAAAGCCCACCGAAAAAAATCCCGCGCATCACAGTCTCCTCGGGCCGAAATCAGCCTATACACAACCGCAGTCATTGCCCAGCCAGCATTCCTCTGTTTGTACTCTCGCACCTTTCCCGGCCACCGACCGATTCGCCCACCGCAGGCATCCTCGCACCTCGCTCCTCTCAAAGTAGGCACGGGTGCAACAACCATCTCCGCGGACAAAGCTCGGCGAAGGAACGCCGTCGGCGTGGATCGGTCGCCTGCCGACAATCGAATTAACAGGCGGCGGCTGGGGGGGGGGGGGGCGACAAAGGCGCACGGCAGCCGAATGCCTCTCTCCCCCGCTATTTGCGGTCAATCAAGCCTGTAGCCGCTGTACAGATGGACCCGCGCGCGCTTTGCCGCGGCTACTCCGCTTTTGTCATGCTAATCGGCTGATTAAAGCCGCTGCGAGCGGGAATCTTAATTCGCGAGCGCCTCGCGCAGCCGGCTAAGCTGCGAATCGTTCGCGCGCGAGCTGTAATTTCGGGAGAGACGGACGATTATTTGATGAGGTTCGTTTGCACGGGTTAGTGAAAAGTCGGATTATTGCTTATTGTAAAAGGGTTGGGTCGGCTTGTAGAAATGGTCCACGTGGAGTTTATGAAATTTTTATTAAAAATTTCAATCCTAGATTAAATCTATTCAAAATTGAATGTTACAGCTACGCTCTATATAAATTTCAATTCAGATGCAATTTAGTCGTTCGAGGCTGACTCTTTTTTTTTTTTTAATAAATTTTACGGATTTATTCGTCACTCAAACTCAATTACTTACTGCAGTACTGAACTAATTAAAAAGCTCAATGCGAGCTCTAAGCAGATTAAAATAAATTGATAATGGTCTTACGACAAAGCTGTAACGTAATGCGCTTTAATTAAGCTCGCGGCTGACTAGTTCTATCAAATAATTTCGGTTTTACTGCCATTTATTAAAGACTGACTCTCTCCCCAACTTAAATCGATCAATTACCATTATTTAATCACATTTTCGTGATATTTAAAAATCTCAGAATACAATAAAGCAGGCCAAACCGCGTTTATATATTAAAAACTCGGCCGTCTCCGCCGAGGCAACGTGCCCCCAGAACTTTCCGCGAGCTTCATGAATAAAGTCTCGAAAACAAGCGGAAAATTACACAAAGACAGAGAAGTTCGTCTCCCGCAGGCCATTACTCAAAATCCCGCTTGAAAAAGCCCGTCGGATAATCCATCTCCGGCTTACCCGCGGAGCCGCCTCCCTCTCTCTCTCGAGTCTTTTAAAATCGCGCTCTCGCATAATAACGCGCGGCACGCGCCCTGCTCCGCGGCGCTCCTGCAATCGATGACGATATCGAGGTAATTTCGTGCCACGCACTCGTTACTCGACCGGAAGCATAACTCACGAGGCGCCCGGAGGCGTTTATTGTTCATTCTTCAGCCGGGCGATTCATACGTCACGTCCTCCTCCCTCTGTGCGCGGGCAGCATTGCGGAAAGCTCGAGCAGAGAGAGAGAGAGAGAGAGAGAGAAAATAATGCAGCCACGTGTCGCGACCTTCACCCCTTTCGCAGTGCGTCGCATAGCCGGGAGCGCGGAGCTTTGTTTCCGATCCGCCGCTGCTCGACTCTCGAGTCTCGCGCTCCTTCCTCCCCCCCCCCCTTTTTTTCCTCTTCTTCTTCTTTCTTTTTTCACCGGGAGCGAGAGCTAGCCATTTTCGTCCGGGACCGATGGGTTACTCGGCCCGGAAAAGCGAATCCTTCTTAATTTCAGCAGCCCGCGGGGAGGAGCCCAATTAGAGACAGATCGATGACGCTCGCCGGGGACTGCCGCCGCCGCCGCGGTGGGGGAATCAGAGGGGCAGGGGAGCGAGGGGGGGACAATCGTAAAAGAGGAGCGACTGCTACTTTTGCCGTAGCCGACTTTTGAGAGGCTTTTTCTGCGATTTAGGCTTTTGGGTTAGGGGATTTTTATATATTCTTCCTCGAAACTGCGACTTTCTTTGAAGCTCCGAGCGAACTTGCAAGAGTAACTGAAATTCACTCGAAGAGATTTTCGGGATTTTGCATTTTTCTTTCCGTTATCTCTCACTCTTACTTTGAAGTGTGGTTTAATAATGAATTTATTGCTGCAGCTGTTGTAACTGGCTTTATGGATCATCTTAATTTTATATATATAGCTGAGGCATGAAAAGAGGAGCTCAAAGGTCACGAATTTGTCTAGCTATTACGCGTAAAACCTCGTATTTCATTCGAAGTACTACAAAGGTTACGAGGCCGCTGAATGTCAGGGCCATTATGAATATGAAATGCGTCTGATCTGTTTCGAACATTACTACTTCGTCAGATAGGGTAATATTTTTAAACCGTTAGATCCCTCGAGTAAAATCTAACAGTAAAACCAATCCATATATCAACGTTCGCGATTCCTAATTCTCGAGAAAAGCAAACAAAAGCGAAAAATACTGCGCGCGCCCCCTGAAAAGCGTCAATTAATTAAACTGAATCAGGATCGCCCGGCCGAGAGTGCAATTGCTCATAAAATATGTTACCCCTCTGTTTCTTTACTCGGTCGGACGATAAATTCGCCCCGCAAAGCCGTAAAGTTCTCATTCGTATTCAACGTCCTTATCCACGCGCCGTCGCTCCCCCCCCCCCCCCCGTCCTCGGGGCCCGTAAAACGCCGGCAAACGAAGCGGAAAACTTGTCAAATCGACGCGAGTCGCGAGAGTCACTTACCGGCTCCGAGGAGGACAAATTTTCGACGAGAGGCGAAACGCGCGACGAGGAACTGAAATTCCTTTCCCCCTCCCTTCCCCTCCTCTGCACCTGGCTCCGGCTTCCCGCTTCTTTTTCCCCCCCTTGCGCTTTTTCATTTTTCTCATTACGTCGGAGAGAGCGTCTGGCGCCTGCAGCCGCACCTCGGCGATTGCGCAACGCGAGAGTCTCGGGAGAGGCGCCTCCGAGCATTTATCCTCTCTTTGTCTTTTTCTCTCCCTTTGTCCGGCGCTTTCTTCGAGGCTCTCTCGCGGCCGTTTCGGCTGTGCTGCTGAAAGTCGCGTTTTTTGGAATTTATTAAGCGAGGGATTTTTCGAGCAAAATTATATGCTTTATAGAATTAATTAAATTAATGATTAAATTAATTTTCGTAAAAAAGCGATTAAAATATCACTCACCCAATCTTATAAGTTTTAATATGACTGCCATTTTGATAGAACTACTCCACCCTCTCAGATTTACTTAATAAAACTACTAAAAGGTTCAAATAGCCTTCTCACCCGACACAGCAGTACGCTAATTTTCCCCCCGCACTTTGTCTCGGCGGCAGTACACCGGCTTGAAAAAAATCATAAGTCGACGGGCAATTTGTCAGAGCGAGGCTCCCTTGTCCTTGGCCATCCACGCAGAACTCTTATCGACTTAATCCCGTTACGTAAAAGCGAGAGAGGATGAAAAAAGCCCGCGCGGACGAGGAGAAAAGTAGATTCGCTCGGCGCGGAGAATCAATTTGAGCAATCGCCTTCTGTCTCGAGACACCGATCCGATTTGCGCCGAGCGACGTTCTGCCAGGTAACGAAGAGCGAGGAAAAATCTCGACGCGAGAAAAGTGGCTGTCGGCGCGCAACGGAGCCTCGTAAGAGAGCCGAGGAACGGTCCTCTCCTCTCCGCGCGGCGGCGCGGCATCCGGGAATATTGAGAATTTGTGCTTTGATTTCGAGGCGAGAGAAAGTGCAGCTCGTGGAATATATCCGCGTAAGAACGTCTCGCCTTTCCGAATTACCCTTTGAGGACTTCCTTTGAAAGGAATCAATTCACTTGTTCGCTTCGTAAGCTGCTGTTGAATTAATTTGCTTTTTTTTTGTCAAATTTTACGACTGTTTTGTTAAGACACAATTACCTCCGTTTTTAAATAACATTTTACTTTTTTTTGGTTCTAATGAAAACCTTTAAAGATAACTTTAGTTGAAGAATAACACAGTTAAAACTATATCAGTGAATAATTTTACTTTGTTATCTCTTACTATATTTATTTTGTTTATTTATAAAGAAAGTTTAATAAACAAGAATATAAACTACCGCTTCTGCAACAATAAAACTATTCCCTAATTCATTGAGAGCTACGAACTCCCCGCCCAAAAGTAAAACAGAATTAGCGAAACAGATCGAATGGAAAGCTCAATAAACCTGCGTGCGTATCCCAGCGTCAACTTTAACCCGCACCTCCGCCCGAAAATAGAAACCGCCAAAAGTTCATCGAAACCCGTGCACCTCCATTCGCGTAACCATCGGCGCACTTCCTCCGTTTTACGCGACGCGGCTGAAAATAAAATCCAACTCTCGAACAACGGTGTCCCCTCCTCTTCTCTTTTTTTACCATCAGAGTCGCGCATCGAGCCACGCACTCGTCCGGCGTTGTTTCGTGTTACGGGGCCATCGATCAAGGCGGTTAAGCAGCCTCGGCATCGGTTTATCGATAATTCCGCGAGCAAAATCTGGCTCGATCTCTCTCTCTCTCTCTCTCTCGACGAGGCAGCTTATCGCCGTCGGCTCGCGATGATCGCCGAGCGTTGTAATATTATTCAGGCACGCGAATCGCAATGTCGTCGTTGTCGCGCGGCCGGGAAAAGGGGGGCGTTGTATGAATCTCCGAGATACGCGTGTACGCATTCGCCGGGAGAGAGAATTGTTATGAAGCGCGAATTTCCGTTATTTATGCCGAGCCGAGGCGTAAATCGCGGATGAAGGTGTATACTCTCTCTCTCGCCAGATAAGTTTCTGCGAATGCTGTAAGTTTATTTTTGCGCGGGAAGCGGGACGAATTTGAATTATTCCTCGGAATTGTTTATCGCCGCGCGAAAATTATACGGGGGCTGGGAGAGAACGCGATGCTTTTGGGATAATGCACAGGAACGCTTCAATATTTCAGGAATTTGAAGAAAATTATTTGCGAATATATTGCTATTTGTGTCTTTAAAAAAGATTACTCCGAAGTGAGAAAAACAGAATGAAAAATATTCTAAAAGTTCATTGTTAAATGACCATTTTTTACGTTTTTCTAATAGTTCGAAATTCAATTAAGCTTTATAAAATAAACTGTTTAACCCAATATTTTTTGATGCTATAATTCACGTAAACACCCAGCCAGTTCAGTAGAGCTTTCAAATTACCTCTTGTCCAATATTTAGAACAGGTGTGGCCCTCTAAAGGTTAATTCATCAACGATACAATTTACTTTAAAATACGAAAAAATATTGAAATCTAGTAAAAAAACAATAAATCATTTTGCTTTTGCACTTTTAATTCCACTCAATCTTTTAGTCTAACCGTTCTCGATATATTTAAATAAAAAAACTTGATGTCAACCACTAAAAATAATTTAAAAAATCTACAAATCAATAAAAAGCGTATCGCGTCAAATGAATTCTCGTTTCAAAAGCATTCCCAAAATAAAAAGTATCTGTAAATAAAAACCCAAACGAAAACGTGCAACTTGTACCCCAAAAATCTGCAATGCGAACCGCGCTGAAAAACCGAATCGAAACCGACTCCGCAATTTTTCAGCCTCTCCTCGCAAAAAGCTCTCGCAAAAGCTCCGAAGTCCCTCGCGCTGCGTCGCGCCGGCTGGTTTATGTACGAGTGTTGGCGCAGAAAATTAATCGCGGCGAAGTTGCGACGCGGCGGCGATCCCCCCGCGGCTATGAGTTCTGCGCCGAGCCGCTGCGGGCCTCCCGCCCGATTACTTCCGCTTGATGCGCTTGTTTTTCGCGAAAATTGACTGCGCTGCCGTTACTTCGTCAAGGCCGGACGATGGAACATCGGCTGCAGGTCGTCGGCTGTTTTTTTCGCTGCCAATCGAAGGGACGAATCTTGAGTATTATCTCGTAGTTTGTTGTCGGTTTGTGCAAATTAGGGAGCTGGAATGTTAATTGTGAAGTGGTTTATACTATAATTGGATGGAGGCTCATTTTATTTGGGACGTTAAAGTTATGAAAATATCGAGGTGGCCTTTTTAATCCCATATATTTTGAAATTCAAGAGAATGTCGGTCCAGGAGAGCAGACTTTATAACTGAAATTATTACTCTAATAAAAGTTGCGCATAGAACCGGAAATACTTTCGAAGAAACATCGAGTAAATTATGTTTTCAGTAAGTCGCGTGAATCATGAATTTCGTATTACTTTCCTCCTCGCTAAATTTTTCTATCTTATAACTGAACTAAAAATAAAACTCGAACTGATCACATAATTAGATATTCATAAATTTGAGAATAAATTAGCTCCGAGAGTGACAAATAAAGCCAAGCGCGTTTATATAAGTAAAGTATTTTCTTTCTTTTCACATAAAAATCATGCCAGTCTAAAGTTACAAGTAATAAATTTTCAAGATATTTATCGCTCGCCTCGACTGGATGGTAAAAAAGACATTAAAGAGTTAAATAAGATGCAAAAACAATAAAGCGTCGAAACACGAAAATAAATTACAAGCGACTGAAAAAAACGCAAATTTGTGTCACTTGATCCCGACTTATTCAATCCATTACCTCATTCAGCCGCAAAGCTTAACTAAACCCACCGATTTTAAACACCGTTTATACATATAAAAAAATCTTCACCGGAAACAACGTCGCCGAAGCCTGGGGGAAAAAAAAAGAGACAAGTCTGACCGTTTCCTCTCTCTTCTTTCTTTTGCAGAAAACCAATGTTGGATGAGAGTAAATGGCCGGCGTACACGAGGGACCAGCCTAACTATTATATTTTCAACGCCGAGAAGAACGGCTTGGGAAGAGGTCCGCGGACGACCGCCTGCGCGTTTTGGAACGAGTTCCTGCCACGGCTGAAAGGAGTTCCGGGTACGTACACAGACATACGCACACACGACTCTTACCTAACTCCACCTCTTTCCACTCTCTACTTTCCTATCTTCCCTCTATTTGTTTTTCTATCCTCCCCCGTCGTTTCGTTCGGCGAATCACTGGACGTGAGTGTCCTTTCTTATTCGCTGCTCTCTCTCTCTCTCTCCTTTTTCGATTTCGGGACTGCTTCTATTTTTTTTATCCCTCTTTTTGGAGGAAAGCTCCTTTTCTCGTAATGCCTCCCTTCCGTTGTATTAAGAGGCGGCCATTACGAAATTTGCAATCTTCGCCTTTGGCAATTAAGTTTTGCATTATTGAGTTTGCCGCCGTGGCTGCTGTTAATTCTTTTGAGAGAAAGGGTTGGAATAAGGAAAAACGCTTTGTCTTTGAGAAAATTAAATTGCAATTCCGCCGGCTCTTTTAATCAAGCCGTTTGCATTTGAATCGCGTTTTTAAAATTGAAAATTATTAAGTTTTCGAAAGAAAATCTTTTGAGCTGAATTCTTGTATTATTCGTTGAGTAGCATTTACAAAGCAATATACGCTGAGTACTAAATATTAATTAAATTATTCCGAATTAAATCGTCAGGAAATATATCTTGAGTTTCCGTCATTAATTACAATAAATTCTCAAGCCGGCTTTTGAAGCTGAACCCACTTAAAGAATTAGACAGCGTTAACCTTGTTCAATTTACCATTCGCCATGAAATTTAAACGCCTTTAATCCGAATTTAAATTTCCGAAACTCAACCGCTCGAGATAAAGTAGATTTTTAAAAATTTCACCGGCCATCCGCCTTTTCGCTCGGAGACTGAATCCTTTGAAAAAACACGTCCCCGCCGTCGGGGAGTCGCGGCGCCGTTCGCAAATAGTCCTTAATCATTAACAGAGTTTGCATAGAAGACGCGAAAGACGGCAGTCAATCCTCGCGCCCTTATTTCAGAAAGTATCCCCTTTTCTGGAGCTTTAAACTCTTGACCTCGTTGTCGGGCTCTTTCCTTTTCGCCGATTTAAATCCCAAATGGCGCCGCGCGAAGGGAGAGGGGGGAGAAGGCGCGATAAATAATTGAAATGTACGCGCCGCCTGCAAATCGATATAGAGAGAGAGAGAGAGAGAGTCTGGCCGCGGCTTCGGTCCGAGAAAAAGAACAGCCGAGCCGGAGCGTCTTATAAGTTTATTACCGGGAGGATGTCAAAGGGAATTTCTGGCTGGAAAGTGGGAATTTCTCGGCTGCTTTTGCGGCGAAAGTGAAAAGTTAATGTTTCATGGAAATGAAAAATGTTCGGATAGCCGCATTCAGGGTAATTCACTTATTTAAAGACTGGCGCTCGTGGCGACTGCTGGATGTCTCTTTATTCTCTGTTTGGACAACTTGAAATGATTGTTTACTAACGAGAAATTGTAAAAACTTGAAGTTTGTAAAGAATTTTAAGTGTGTATTTTTATTTTTTTGTAGATAATTTAAGAATAATAACATTTAAATGTGTTTATCTAGTCTAATAATTTAAATATAAAAAATATTGTCGATTAATTTATTAAATGCTTGTAGATTTAATTAAGTTTCTGCACAAAAAATTTTCAAAAAGCCTTAAAAACGCTTTGATAATTTCATAATTATCTTTATCCTAAAATTTATCGCTCACATTACAAAAAATTTGAAATAAAGATAAGAGAAAAACTATAATTCAGGTTTCGAAAGCCGTTCTCTAAAAAGCATAACAAAGCATCGAACCACAAAGAATAAAATGACCAACAAGCCTGATGTCGCTTAAAACAAAAAAACTATCCCGTTCACACGTGTTTCCATTTTGCACCGAAACAAGCAGCTCCCCGCCGCAAAAAAACTTCTCCCAATACCGATTCCTCAAAGAAACTTTCCACGGCCAATAATCCACTGTCCCTTAACTTACTCCCGCGCCCAAAGCTCGATCCTGCCGATATGTCCAGTCTGGCCGGTTTCGATCGTATCCCAATCAAGGCGCGCCGCCGAAAGGACCGTCGGTATTTTCGTCCGAGGCTTGTCTCCGGCTAATTGCCGATAGATCTCGCCCGGCAAATTGCAAAACCGGCGCAGACTGCGCGGCGCTCGCCGCCAGATAAATCGCCGGCTCTCTCCCTCTCTCGCTCTCTGTCTCTCCGGGTGAAAAAAAAAAGACTCTCCGGCCGATCGTTCAAATCTCTCTTTCTCCTTTTTCCTCTCCGATCGGCCTTATCGCGAATGCGCCGCTCGTGCTTGATTTACGGCGCGCTTTGACTCCTATTAGGCGACGTGTCGCATTAATGGACGCCCGGGAAAAAGAGAGCTGCTGCAGCCTTCGGCCTGGAAATCGGCTTTTCGGGCTCCGAGAGTTTTGGGTTATGGATGCCGGCGGTTTTTTGCGGGCCTGGACGGGCTTATAATTTTAGTTTTTCGAGTTTTTTTTATATAAAGTCAGGATTTTTTTCGGCCGAGGCATTGAGAAATATTCATTTTAATGATATTTTATTAAGGGAGATTTTTAAATGCTAGACTATAAGATTAGATTTCCAGTGTATACTACAAAAAGTATTTACAATCAGCATGAATTATTAGGATTTTTACTGAAGCGGTTTCCTTTGTAAAATATAAGTTTTAATTAAACTTCCAAAAAAATTTGCTCGAAAATCTTTATTCGCACAGATTTACGTAAATATTCCAGCAGCTTTTATTTGCACTTTTTTATACGCCTGATTTAACTAAATGGGAAGAGTTAATGCACGGTATATAATGTATGAGAAGTGATAACTTAGCACGAATAGCCGCCGTAGGTAAAAACAAAATTTCACTGCTTATCCACGGCAAGAAATCCTTGCGGAAAGATTTTTATAATCTACATTTATATTCAGAGTGAAGAAAAATGAATTGGCACGTTTTTGTGAAAAAAAATTTTATTTTCGTAACTTTTTCTGTGTAAAATGAAAAACTATGTGTACATTTTTTGAAATTCAAGTAGTTTTAAAATTTCAATTACTCTAAAATCTCATATGATTGCAAAAAAAGTATCTTCATTTGATACCGGCAATTATATTCTTAAGGGTAATTATATCTACCAGTAACATTACAAATATTACACTTATTGTGAAATGTATAGTGTGAAAAATACGTGAAAGACATAGTCTGTCAGAAACACGTGTGCTTTTTTTGGAACTAAAGCAATAGTCAACAGACGGTAACATGTGTTCTGAAGTATTTGCAATATCAACACAGCATTCGTATGAAACATGGAAAAACCGAATCAAATAATACCGGATTAACGAAATAAAAAGGGCACGAAATTAATTTTTATATTAATGCAATTAACATACTCGACAATCATGAACGTAGACATTTTGAAAAATTTTAGTTTTATTTTTTAGGCTTATTTTCATGTTAAAGCAGTAAAAATGCCAGAACACGCTTTATTTATTGAATTTGCAACAAAATTCCTATAATCAGCTTGTTATTATAGTATTAAAAAACCATATTTTATTGCAGCCTGGGGTATCAAAAGAATCCTGTACTCCCTACAACGCATTCATAATATAAGTAGACACATCCCCAGTCTAGTCAGACTCGCTCGAATTTCCCCCATCAGAATCACCTCCCAACCTTTCCCTCACCCAAAAGACCTGTAAAAAAGCCCAAAATTGACTCTGTTCTTCTTCCTTCCAGACCCGTCGCCGGAGGCCTGCAACGGCGCAGTGGCATCGAGCGTCTCGGCCGGTGCCTGGGGTCTGCGCGGCGGCACGGCGTCCTGGCTGACGCTTCCGCTGGGCCCGCTGGTACTGCTGCGGGCCCGGATAATCTAGGCGGAGCCGGCCGCCTTCTAAGGAGGCTCTCGTACGGCGCGGGCAGGACGACGACACGGGAACGGAGCTTCATCGCGCTGGATCGCGGTGACGCGAGCCTGGCACTCGTATATACATATATAGAGGCCCGCGACGGAGTGCGGCTGCCGACGAGCTGCGCCGAGAGGCTGCTGCTGCGTAATGGGAAAAGCGTCGCGACGGAGAGAGAGACGTGTGCTTCGCGGACTGTGTATGGCTATATTTTGTCTGGCTAGTCGTGAAGGCGAGGGAGAAGGAATCGTTTGAGGGAGTTTGAGAGAAGTTCCTCGATTTTGGTTGCCTCCTCGTTGAAAAAAAAAAAGAACTTTTCTTTTGAATTCGCATTGACAATGGAAAATAGTAAATCATGATTTTAGACGTTTCAACAGTTGTTCATTGTTGTACTGGAATTGATTGATGAGGAGATATCGAACGTACGTCAGATGATTGATCGCTCGGAGTAATTAATCAAGCAGTCACGCGTCAGTTATTCGCGCAAATAGTAATTGTTCAATTAATTCCGAAAATTCCAATGTTCTTAAGCTAAATAAGCGGGGGAAACCAGTTTTACTAATCGTAAATCGCAAATATAAACTAACTAGATGTCAAGTTTAAACAATAACCGTAACGAATCCAATTCCCAGTGAAGAACTAACTTCTCCGTCTGTCAAAGTAGTGTTAAGCCCGCGAAATGGAAAGGACGAAAAAAAAAGAAGAAAAAAAAAAGCGCGCGGAATAACAAAAATGATCACTCGGCGGCAAAAGCTCGCCGGTGATTCGGAAAAAGGAAGAAGAAAAAAAAAGGCGGGGAACGCGAGAGCGAGCAGGAGGACTCTCGAAAGCGCGCAGCGCGGCATAGCGGCAGTCTTTTCTTTCTTTTTCTCCATTCTCTCTCTATTTTTTTGCGACTTGCGTCCCGCGCCCTTCGACGCGGCGTGCATGCACACGCCGGTTCAACGGGCGACTCCGTCTCCTCTTCTCTCCCCCTCCCCCGTTGGCGAGGGGGCGAGAACACGTTGCGTACACCTCGCGGTATACGTAACGAGGCGTCGTTACGCTTTTCCCCGCGCGCTGCGGTGTACGTATGTGCATACGTGCATTGCCGCGGCGCAAAGAGGGGAAAGGGCAAAAGGATGCTCCTAACGAGAGGGAGGTGTGTATCGAGGTCAATGTTTTTGCCGCGCTCTCTGCTTTTTGCACGTCTCGGCGCAAAGACGACGGTCAAGCGTGTGGGCACGATTGCGAGCGCGCGAACAACTCGTCAAACGACGTTCGAGTCCCCTCCCCTACCCCCGCAAGTGAACACTTATACATACACACACACACGGACACACACGAACACACGGACACTCGCGCATTTAAGACACCGACACGAGCAGGTATATGTAAACTGACGCAACACTCACACCGATCGAAGCCTAAATGTATGATCAATCGCCCAAGGCGATGAGATATAAATATATATAATATATTACGTATGCAAAACGGCGAGGGCCGCTTTTCACGAGCTCGCGCCGCGAGCCGACCAACCTGCACGAGTGCGAGACGCGTGACGAGGTGTGCAAGAGAATTGCAGAGAAAGCAGACTAAAGAAAATCGGCCGCTCGAGCTCGCCGCTCGCGACATCGACGTTCTCGGCGCTTACCCACCCAGTATGAGTATGTAAATTCATTGTTCTCGGTTGACGGACGTTAAAACCTAAAATACCGCACTCCGCGAGCGCCGAGCCCGAGCCCCTCCCGAGGGGTACCGAGCGCGCGTACGGAAGAGGGCGCGCACCGCGTCTTTGTACGGATGCACGCGGTATAAAATAAATGCCGGAGACAGAGAGGGATGAATATACGAAAGCGCGTCGACTCACGTGGACCGATCGTGTCCCGGCACGCGAGGCACGCGCCCTGAATTCGTTGTTTTTTTTCTTTTTTCTTTTTTTTTTCGAGTGGCACGAATCTTCCATTTGGTACATATCACCCGTAGATTTAATCAGAGGAAACAAAATTAGAGGAAAGCAAATAAATGAATATATATATATACTAAGCGAATATATATTATAAATATACGTGTATGCGAGGAGGAGGGAGCAAAGGAGGGGAGTAAAGAAAGAGGAAGAAAATTCTATTATTGTATTATTGATATACATATATACATATAGGGTATAAGGTATTATCATACACTCGTAACGGTAATAAAGCGCTCGGTCGAGTGCAGGTTTGCGTTCGACGGGGGGCGACGTTACGTGCGAAAGTTCGGGTCAGGCAGGTAAGAGAGAGAAGCCGGAACGAAGGGAGGACAATGCGCGACAGTGTGTGTGTGCGTATGTGTGTGTGTGTGTGTGTGTGTGCGAGAGAGAGCCGAAGAAGGGGCTCGATAAATCATTACGGATGCGAGAGCGGATTACAATAAGCGAGAAGTCGACAATTGCCGATGCCGGATTCGGGCGCGCCGCGGACGCTCTTTTTTCCTCGATTCTCCCTGTCCGCGGGCTTTTTATCAGGGTGATTTACAAGGCGCGCGCGCCTGCGACTTCCTTTATTTTTCTATTACATTCGCGAACGCTTGGACAACGGATTATATTCCTCGAGCCTCGAAAAACTCTGTGCTCTCGGTTTTTTTGTATAAAACTCGGCGGCAACTCGATCGGCGGGACGAAGTCGACGACGCTCGAGTCCGGCAGAGGAGTCGGCCCATAACTAATATAAAAAAAGAAATCGCGAGCAAGCGTGCGTCCGACGAGCTGCGAGCTGTGAACGCGTCGTTGTTATGTGTGTGAATTACAAAGAGAGCAACGGATCGCGCGAAGCGCATTCGCACGATAAACTGTACACAATATACATATGATTATAAATTATACAAGTATATAAATTATATAAATATATAAATATGAATATAAATATAAATATATTATATATATTCGGGCGAAAGGAGCGGCTTTCTCGAGGGCTCCTCGCCGTGACTCGGAAGCAGCGGCGAAGATCTACTATATACCTACTCGGCGCGACGAGGAAAAGACGGCGGAGGAAGCGCCTCGAGGCGGCTGGATCCTTTCCTCCACACTCGGTATTTTCATCAAGCTGCACGAGCGGAAATTATTTTTTACGAGAAATCGCTAGTGGTTTAGACACCTTACGGATTATACTTTGAAACAAAGAGAGAACAAAAAACGGAGAGAACACAAAAAAATGACGGAGGAAAGGCCGCGGAACAAGTGGATCTATCGTTAAGCAGAAAGGAGCTTGAGAAGCTCGTTGCGTTACGCACCGAGGCGAGACAAGTTGCGAGTAAAATTTAACGATGAGGGTTAAAGGTCCTCCCGCGGAGGTTCGACTCGGACGAGTTTGTTTAAGGTTTGGGGGGGAGGGTTTGTTCGCTAGAGTTTTGGCGGGGCCGGGATTTTTACGCCGCTTTTAATTCTCGTCCTCGGACGTAGTTTTGTTTACAACGTAGCTCCAAGGATTCCCGTTGCTCTGCATATGGAAAACTCGGGCGCGCATAAAATGAAAATTCGAGGAATTCATTCGCCTTGAATAAATCAGCATACTTTCAGCGTCATTTTCAAAAATGCACCTACGTTTCGAGTATATATATACACCTCGCGAGTTGTTCCCTCCCGACGAGCAAACGCCGTAAAAAAATTCCCCGCGCGCCCTGTTTATTTGCGACGATCGAATCCGTAAGAAAAAGGCGGGCGAGAAAACGAAACGGAAAACGGCGCTTCGGGAGAAACAATTTAAAGGGATAAAACCGGTGTGCGCGGGGGGGCGCGAAAAGTTGGAAAGTCACGGGGGGGAAAGAGAGAACCGCGGACGCGGAATGGAAAAGGGCTCTGCGAGGCGGGCAAAATCCCCGGCATTCTTTTGCCCCCAAGTTCGGCTGCTGCGCTTTCCGAGCCAAGTTTTCTCGGGCGTAAAGAACAAATGCGTCCTATTGTTGAACGTTTCTTGGGCATATCCAGGGTGATTGATGCAGTCATGCAAAATTTCTAAAAGTAGCAAAGAGGCGGATTCCGGAAAATAGCTTGTAATAAACTTTGAATTTTCCTTATTCTCGTGTAGCGTAATTGTTTATTAAATAATTCTTTGTGCGTATATTTTAGTAATAAAACAACGCTACCGTTATCTTTAGAGAAAAGAAATAACATCATAAACTATTTTTCTTTAATGACCTTTATTTTTATTTTTAAGAGTATTCAATAAGTATATATACGACTATTTAATGATGTTATCCAAAAATGTTCTGAATTCAAGTCTGATATTAGTAATCTAACCCGACAACTGCAACTTCACAACGGAGTTCACTTATCTTCGATACGTTTTTAATATTTCAATTCCGTACTCTTGCCTACAAGAGTATATCACATCCGTAACACTTGTTTATAATATTAAAACAGTCGTTCATATCATATCCGTAAGGCTTATTTATAATGTTACATCCGTCGTTCGTTACTCCGCAGTACCCTCAAAACACCTCATACATTTCCAGATCTGTCACAAACCGCCAGCCGATGGAGATTCCGAGTCCCTTGCATTCTCGCAAGTGGCGCTCTTTTTCAATCGGCGGCGCGGAGTCAGCAAGAATCGAGTCCCCCGATCCGGAAAACAATTTCCGCGAACGAGAGCAAAAAAAGGCGCGAATTATTATACGCGGCCGCGCCGGGCGAGATATGGAGCTGCGCCGCGTGGCGCGCGAATAAAAAAAAATAGTCTCTCTCTAATTAAACTAGTCGGCGAGGCGTGAAAGCACGCACCGACGATCCCGAGGTTCGCGGTCGCGGCGGAGTTGGCGCGCGTCGGAGAGATGATGGAAATCTCGCTTTGAAAGCCCGTTTCATTCGCTTTTCGTTCGCGGAGTGAATAACGCGGAGATGCTTTGCCGACGATGCCTTTTTGTCGCGGAATACATATTGAGAGGCATAGTGCGGTCAATTAGTCGCGGGAATTGGCTGGAATGCCTCGTTTGCCGGGCGGAGAGGCTTCTCCGTCGAGGAGTAAGGAATTTTTCGTTTGTCTACTCTTTCAAGAGAAAATCTATCTAAAATATACGTTACTATTTGTAAAGCTTTATTAAGTAATTCGCATGCTAATTGGAGAATCGCAATTAAAAGTTCGTTAGAAATTTTTCAAAAAACACAAAAAAAAGAAGAAAAAAAAACCTCTCGACGAAGTACAAAGCTTCGCTCGAAAGAACAAAGCAAGCTAAGCGAGAAAAAGGCGAGAAGGCGAAAAATTCGTACATAAGGAAGAGCACAAAAAGGAAAAGTGGCACGAGAGAGAGACTAAAAAACGGTATAGAGAAAGTAACGGAGAGTGCAAAAGTACAATGTATACACGTGACAATACAAGTAGAGTCGGCCCTCCGCGCGAGAGACTTTCGCCGGGCGACGAAAAAAAAAAAAAAAAAAAAAAAAAATCAATGACAGCAAACTCTTGGCCGCGCGTTGACGTCATTTCCCGCGCGCATCACGGCTTGCGCGCGCGGGGGGCCTGAAACAACGCGCCCGTTATACACCCCCAAAGTGACAGCCAATCTTCGAGGAGCCGCTCGACTCTTTTTTTTCTTTTTTTTTCTAACCAATCTCCCGCGAGAGAGCCGGGAAATTGATCTTTAAACAGGTCTCTTGTAAAAACGTCATCTCCCTGAGTGACGGCTCCGATAAGCCGACCGAATTCAGCCGCCGCGCGCGCTGGGAATTAGCGGAGCGCGAGGGGAGCCGATATTTTCTTGCTTTTGAAGTCGCTTTTAAACGGGCTGTTGTACGTTTTCCTTTGCTTCGTTTTTTCATTTTTTTTTTTATTGAAACTTTAATCTAAACTTTCGCCGAGTAATTCGCGATTATATTCGCGGACTACGTTTTTCGCCTCACCTCGGCGCGACTCTCTCGCTCGAGACGATAGTTAAACGAGTCTCGCTCAAGTGCACCCCTTAAAGCGACACCGAGAGAGATTCGCTCTTGTGTCTCTTGCACGTCACGACTGTCAGCTGCACAAAAGAGCGTATGTAGGTGCGCGCACATATTCTTAATCGCCTTCGAGCGAATTGCTCCTCAGAATTGTAGGTGTAAAGTTTTCGGCTGCACGGATTTTACGTTTACCCGCACTGGTGGAATCGAAGCGAAATCCCGACTCCTCGTTTTGCATTGGATAACATTATTTTCGTATTTTAATTGACAGGATGGTCCATCGGTGGCAGATTGAATTTTTTAATATAATTAAATACAGTGAGACGACAATCAGTAGATATGTTAAATGTTACGTATTTTTATACGGATATCATATTTTTTCGTTACCTTATTATAAATGAAAGAAAGCTTTATTGCAACTGCTACATGACAATACAAAAAAAAAACACGACTTTTCCAACTGCACGGGAAGCAACAGAAAATATTGAAAGGCAGTTAAACGAACGTTTAAGGGCTCTTCTGATTCATCTATCCACCGGTATACATAACCAAGCAGAGAAAAAAAGGACACCCAGAAAAAGTTCGGGCGATTAATGAAAGCACGGCGCGGGAAAGAATATTTTCTGTGTATACGCACTACTCTCTTGTGTACTCACGTTCATTCGACGCATAGTGTCAATAACAAAACAAACTAGAATAACAAGAAACGTTCAGAGACCGATAACCAATTCGATTTTTTTCTGATGTGATGGAAAAGAGGAAAAACATGCCCGACAATACCGCCCTATCATCGTGCGTCAACAATCCTATAATAGAAAAATAAAGAGATACGACTTCGGATTTAAATCGGGTTATTTTTGTATAACGGTATTTACTTTTGAAAAGAAGCGCGCGAATTATAAAGAAACTGGGTAATACGCGAACTAGGACGAAACGGCCGAAACAAAACGGAATATTAAAATGTTAAATTAACGATACAATATTCCGCGAGGAAGTAACTGAACTATAAAAGAAATATGGAACAAATCAAAAAGTACCAAAGTTTTTTTTATTTCACTCGTATAAAAAATAAATATTTTCTATCCATTGTTGTAACGGAGAAGTAGAAAAAACTCGTAGTTTACCTATTCAGCGTGACGATCGATTACACTGATAGATTAGGTGTGCCGACTTTAGCTAAATTGTACATTGATTGATTGATCTGACAATAACTGAACAAAAAAAAAAACTGTGAAAAAAGAAGACATTAAGTAGGACACTCGGTATTCCTAACAAATGGTCTAGTTGCGAGTAAAATTTATATTAATTACAAGATGCGGTAGGACACTATTTTATTTAAATTCTTAAATAGGACTACATTACTATACGAGTACGGCGAACAGGCATTATCTTTTGCATTCGAGTCGCGAAAAAATCCAGCGGAAAGCAATAGAAAAATGCTCGACGAATCTTCCAATTAATTCGCTCAGTAACCGAATCGAATCGAAAATCGCGCAGTCCCCCTTTCATCGATCTCCAATCGTTCCCTCGACATTCATCCGCAATCCATATTCCTCAAATCCGCCAGTTTTTCCAAGCCCCCAATTACTCCCACCTTTGAGCTCCGCGAAATGAAAGCACGGCGGGGCCGCTTATTTAAAGAGGGCCCCCCCTCCCCCATCCGGCGCCGGGAGAGAAAGCAAAAACCGACGACAAACAGAAAGCCTCGTGCTCGAGCACACAGCCGGCTTTTAGCGATAAAGAACGGCGCGTAAACCGGCCGGGGGACACTCGCCGACGCGCGCGTCGTCGCGGAAATCCGTCGATAATGGCCGCGCGTCGCGCACACACCTTTATCGGGGATCTCTCCCCGCGGAAGGAAAGGCGCGGCGGCGACGGCGGCGACTTGGAAAAAAAAAAGGGGGACGACGACGCCGATTGCACGGTGAAGGATAAATAATGGAGCGCGCGGCGATGCTTTCATTGATATCGAGGCGAGGGGCGTATATTTGTATGGAAATTTTATCGGCGCGTGGCGAGAGTTTGCTTTGGCGTCGTTGGGAGACGTATGTGCTCGTTTTCGCGACGAGTTATTACAGACCGAGAAACCTGGCGCCAACCTCGAAATGAGCGGGCTTTATTATTTTTTCCTATGGGGTAAATGAAGGGAGGCGATTTTCGTTCGATCCCCCCCTCCACTCGGGGACTGAGAGGGTTGATACGCGTTTTTAATTACTCGAGGTGTTTTTCGAGTCGATTTGTCGACGACTAGCACTACGTCTCGATTAGGCACGAAGCGCCCTTTTTTTGCTTGAGGACTTTTAATTATTCTAGTGGCCATTGGGTGTGTATGCGTGGAAAGTGATATTTTATAATTTCGATGTCCGAGTCGAGCCTCCACGTTGAATAGCAAAGATTAGCGATTCAATTAATATATTTTCTGGAAGCAACTGCGGCGATTATATGTGTCGGTAGGATTAATTCTTATAAGTACTTTTTGTAAATGTAAAAGAAGGAATATGTTACGAACGTCGTTTAGGGTAACTAGTAAATTCATTGGCTTATAATAAGATGTTTCTGAATTAGACTAGAAGACGTTGTCGCAAGAGGATGCCAATAAAAAAAAAAAGATAAAAAAAATGTCTGCTTGTAAGCCCAGTTGGACACTTTACTCGATACCCTAATCAATCGCATATATACCACATCACCTCTTACTTTTTTTAAGAACAATCAATACTGTTTCTCCGCGAAGAACCGCTCTGTACATTGTATAACTAAGTGTACACCGACAGAAAAAGACCAGGCAGATCACCCAATCGGCGATCTCGGCGAGCGCAAAATCGCGTCGCGAATTGCCGATTCTTTTTCTCTCGCTGTACGAAGAAGAAAAAAAAAAGATATCACACTCTCCTCTAACGCCAAATTCTTGAGCGCTCAACTTGAGGGTCGCGACGAAAAATGGCTGCGCCCAGAGTAGCGCGCGACGGAGTGTATCGTAAAAAAGAGTTTGACAGGCGCTCGCTAGCCATTCGCCACTCGCGCTAATGTTCGATATTGTGAATTGTCATTACCATTATTATACTTGTGTATTTTACTTATATTGCGCATGAGATGCACACAAGCGTGGACGTCGAGTCGGGTGTACGAAGTAAAACAAAAAAAAAAAAACAAAAAAAAAAACACGACGGACGACGCCCCGCACTTTCCTGATCGCTCGCTCGTCGCTATATTGATATACTCCGATGTCGATCCTGCATAGAGCTGTGTCAATCAGTTGTAGCTTAATCGGGGCTCGTGAAAAAGAACTGGTACGTGGTAGCGGGGATATATATACATATAAAGGAACGCCTCTGAGAGTCGTGATCGGCTCGCGGAAATCGGTGGCGCGGGGCAGTTTTCGCTCCTCGTTAGGTGCATTAGGGTCGAATTCCGCTCTCGTTCAAAGTGGAAAATCTCATTCGGAGAAATTCCGAGAGGTTTTTCCAGGCGCGATCGTTCCTCCGACGCGTAAACACAGACAACCCCCACCCATCCATCGACCCCTCGTTCCTCCCTCTCGGTCTCCCTCTCCAGCGAAACTCGCCGGGATTAACGAATTAAGTCCACGTGTTTTCCTCGCGCGGAGGCTACGTGAGACAACACAACGAGAAGCTTCGTCCTCTTTCCGACCACCTCCCCCATCCCCCCCCTCTCTCTCTCTCTCCTTCTCTCTCACCACCCTCGACTTCTTGGGCGAAATTGAAGCCTCGCGAAGGGAAGGAAGGAAAATACTCGAGGAACGAGGACGGATACGTCGGTTTATACATATATTGATATAGGCGCGTAATGAATTTTGAACGGAGGAACTGCGCCGTCTCAACGTCGCGAGCGTAATGTGCGCGAGTCTGTGTTAATGGCGTTCTAACGAATCGGAGGGGGCGTCTGTTTGATTTCGGCCTGATCGAAGCCGGCAATTGGACTTTATTTTTCTACGTCGTCGATGCAGATGTGTGCTTTACTTTTAAAGAAGAAAAAAAAAACCGTGTCTATTTCACCCCTCCCCACCCCATGGAGAATCATTGTGTTTCGGCAGCGCGCGCGCAGAATTTCTGACCGCAGTACTTGGAAGGCCGTTGACACACAAGTCGCGCACGGAGCTTATATGAATCGCGTACCGATACTATTACAATAAAGAAGTAAAATTAAAACTTTAAGGATTAATTAACCGCGCAAAATGTAAATAACTCCGCTGAGAAGAATCGTTTGTACCACTTAGTCGCGAGGAGACCGCGTAGCATATATATATCAGCAACGTTTTCCCCCCCATCCCGAGTATACAAGGTCTGATTTGGCAAGGAATCGTTCTTAACCTGGTGCAATTCAATCGTGACAATCCTGAGGACATTGATGAATTTTTTGCGCGCGAGGTTCGCCGCGCCGCGACGCCGAACGAAGCTGAATATTATATACATGTACGCTTTTCCGGCGTCGTAACCGGACGACCATCGAGCGTTATATTATACCTTTCGTTTTCCCTTTATACCGTTCGTTTGCCATTGTTTCTCTCTCTCTCTCTCTCTCTCTCTCTCTCTCTCGCGCGCGCGCGCGCGCGCGTGATTTTACAGAGGAGCAAGGACGATGACAGAGAAGGCGAGAGTCGCGCGTATATAATCAGGGAAGGCGAGAAACGAGGAGCTTTGATAAAGAAACTTTACAATTATACATAACGATTTTATTATACAAAACTTCGACTAGAAACTTGAATACTCTTTTACGGACGAAAAAAAATATCACGACGATGTGGACGATATTTGCGAGGCGAAGCGTCGCATCGCGTGGTGTATAAAAACTTTTTCGAGAGTATTAATCTTCATCCCTAGAGATCGGCCTTTAATTGCACTTTCTTTTTCCCTTAAATCCTTCGATTTTGTTTTACACCTGTCCCCCTTTTACGTCTCACTAAAGTTTTTGGGGTGTGAGTTTCGTTATTTCGAGTTCGCTTGCAGTCTTTAGATCACAAGTTTTCTGTAAGAAAGAGTCACCGAACGCGACGAAAAAAAGAGTATTCTGCATTACGATTCTTCTTTTTAATGAAGCTACAATTATAAACTCTCGCGGTAATTGTTTGAGCAACGTAAGCAAGCAGTAGTGACGTTGAGAGAAAAAAAGCTGAAACTTTAGAATGCTTTAACGCATTGACTCGGTTCAAGCTGCGAGAGTTTCGCAGCGCGCAATTCATATCAGCCACTCCAAAAATTTTAGGCTTTCAAGTCGATGCACTCCATTGTAATAAAAAAAAAATCGCGCGCACTCCTTGTTTCCTCACTCGACAGCAACAAAGAAATACAAAAAAAAAAAAAAAAATAAAGAAGAAACCAAAAAAACGAACGAGAACAACAAACCAACGACAACCCCCACGTCGATACAAATAAAAGAGATATGATAAACCAATTAAAAAAAATAAATAAATAAATAAAATAAATGGAGCACCGTCTCCGTTCGCACGAATTTCCACCGGTCGGGACCACTTCGCGTCACGTATGCCACGGTACAATACTTGTAGTCAATTATATTTAATGAATTATTAAACGATACGAATCGATCGCGGTCCTTTTTCGAGGCTAACAAAAAAAAAAAAACAAATGGAACAAATAATAATTAGCGAAGGTGAAAAAAAAAAATCCGACGGGCGGCACATTGATTTTCACACACACACACACACACACACACCGGAACACGGCACCTTCGGCGGCTCTATCCTTCCGGGATGCACGCGCCAGGCGTTGTTTGCCTGCGCATCTTGTAGCGGGTAGAATCGAGCGCGATACCGAGGCGAACGGAATGTTTGTTCGGCCGAGTAAACGATCCGGTAAAGAAGGTGGATGTTTTTTTTTTATTCTTTTTGAATAATTGACACCAAAGCACGGCTAAATTGCTCTAGGCTTTTTTCTAACGAGTATTATAGCAGCTATCGGAGGTCGTTCTATTTTCGGTTCGAAAGTAATACGCCTAGCTTTAATATTTTCTTAAGGAGCTATATAAACGAGCTATTAAGCAGAAAGGATAGATGGACGAGTAGCGTACCAGTATTAGTTCTTTTTGACTCTTGAATTATTAAAATCGTCGTGCGAGCTGTCGCCAAAAGCTGACGTAGGATAAAGAGGAGAGAGCCGCGACGACGCGAGAAAAAAGCGGACGATCGAGCGAGAAGAATAAAATGTAGCTTCCGCGGGAAGAGAATCACGCCGGGACAATCGTTGAATTAAAATATTTCTATAGGGACTAAATGCGAATGCGACGAAGAAGCGGAAAAGGAGGACTGGTTCTAACAATAGCACCGGAGCAAATTGACAATTTAATCGATCGTCGATCGAGTTTGCCTCTCCCGAGCAATCGAGCACGCTTTCGAATTCTAAAGGAACGAACGCGCACGCGAAGCGGGGCAGGCGAGAAAACGACGGAGAACCCGGAAATCACGCTAACCAAAACAAAAACAAAAAAAAACACGGAAAAAAAAAAGAAAACACATTGCTTCGAGATTCCTGTCGGTGCACACACACACACACACACGATTGTTTTATCGATATAATAAACATGCATGTATTACGCAAAACGCATCGCTACTTCTGTGCTTGCCAGTGGACGGTTCGAGCTTCGCTTTCTTCGACGAGCAAGTGGTTTATAATTAGTGTAACGTTAGAGGACACTCACGTGTGTGGAACAAAAGACGTTTAATTATATACATATATATAAGAATAGTGAGCGCCTGAGCGGGAGAGAGAGAGAGAGAGAGAGATTTAACTAATAAAGATAATATTAAAATTAACAAGTTAAATTAAGGAGATTTATTCGTTCTTCGATGTAAACGGTATGCGAGAGAGAGAGCGTATACAGCTACGATATACGCGGATATACGGAGATTTAAACGAGTAAACAAACCAAAAAAAAAAAAAAAAAAAAACAAGTACGATTGTGATCTGCGAGCTGGAGTATGATTAATCCGACGATATATATACAAAAAGGCGCGAATGTGATTTTAAGAGAGTAAAATAAAAAAGGAAAAAAAATACGGCGACGACGAGCGCATTATAAATATATATAATAGGTGGTAGGTTATTGAAGTACGTACAATTGGGTATGTGCATTACACCTCTACGATTAAATGTACGTGTACGTTCAAGATGAATTCAGCGTAAATACGTTAAATGTTGTTAGGTTATAACGCATAAATATTATATAATAAATGTTACAAGAACGTTGTATGTATAATTATAGTGATGAAAAAGAAAAACATGAAAAAACTGTACGTAAGAGATATTTCTGTAGTTACAATAAAAAATAAACAACTAAACAATCAGATGATCGGTCTAGCCCACATTTCTTCCCTCATTATCCTTTAGTCGCTTTAAATTCGGCGCAACGAAAGCCGTATAACAATTAAACCGCCGACCTTATCCATTACACTCTCCATTATCTCCTCGCGTTAAAGCGTATATTCCATTACGTCCCGTAATAACCGCGCGTGCGCAGAGCTTAATTGAAAAATCTCCTCCCGCCAAAGGAATTACACGCTCTCCCGAGCCACTGATCATTTCTTTTCAGGCGGCGCGTCGAAACAAAGCTCGCCAGGAGAGAGAGAGAGAGAGAGAGGCGAAATACTTGTAACGAGCCGGCAGATTTCGCGTCTGCGGCGATCGACGGAGGTGTATTATATATATATATATATATAGATTTTTATGCGCCTGCAGGCCAGGTCTGTCGGGGCAGCTGAATGGAACGGAAGAAAGAAAAAGCTCTTCTGGCTTGCGCGCTATATTCTTGAAATAACGCGGCGGAGGGTCGGTAATATTGTCCTTCGGTAATGGGGTGCTCGTCTCTTCTCTTTCTTTTCTCCCACTTTCTCCATCCCGCCTTGCGTCGCCGCGCGGCCTTTTTTTACCGAAGGCACACTTTGCTCGTACTACGGAATTCTTGCGGCTTTCTCACCTTTTTTTTTTTTTTTTTTTTTTTTGTTCTTTCTTTTATTCGAACTTCTTCTCGCTCTTATAGTTGTTATTCTCCACCTTTTATTCCTTCTTCTCGTTTTCAGCGCCCTTTTGTGCCTGCTTCTTTTTCTTTTGTGCCTTGGAATTTGCATCTTACGATGCGCCGCCGGTGTTTTCATTTTCTTTTAATATTTTCGAAGGCGAATTGAGTGCTGGATATTAACTTCAACTGTAAGTATCTTGTAATTTTGTCAAAGTTAGTTTGATCGAGTATTACATCAGATTTGCTGACAAAATAATGTGCGATAAATCAAAATAAAGATCATCAAACAAGTATAAATTAAGTCGCATCTTACGGCTCAGTGTGGGTATACATCGTATACAGCTTTAAAATCCCATTGAACTAACTTTTAAGTAACGATTCTTAATTGTTCTTTTCCAATTTCAATCCCAGTCTCTTATTTTCTTCCTCGTTATGTACTATTCTCAGCCAGTGCGCTTCATCTATCGTGAAAAAGTTTAAATATTATTTTCATGCGCGCAATTTTATTTTGTTTATGACGATAATATTTTTCAAAATCATAATCTAAGCTTACAAGATTTAAATGCGAGTCCATAAAAGGATCATTTTTTACTCAGAAGAAACATTCTAACAAAAAAGCTTTTACTGTTTTTTTTTTATATTTGAAGCTACTTATGTTTCATTAGCAGCTAAAAGTATGTACAATAAATTATTGTATTTTATCTTTCTATTGTTAATTATTTGTGAGTTTATTATATGCGTATTCGCAAGAAGAGGCAATAAAGTAAATAAGAAGTATTTTTTTCGTCAACAAAGTAATGTATTCAGATGATTCTTTTAATCTTAATTTTACTTTTATTTTCCAGCAAAGAAAGTGCTTTTACTCAATAAAAGTGCCCTGATTAGTCAAGGTGTTAGTTAAACGTCCATTTTGTTGTATTCTTTCCTTTTTATCAAAGGACAAAATACAATTTCTTTTTATTTTTTTAATCCAATGAAAGTGAAAACTTTAGTTCAGAGCTCGACAGCTGGGAAAAATGTCAGTGTCGCTGTAAGTTTTTTTTCTTGAAGACAACTCGGTGACCTTTTTAAAGCTCATAAACTCGAGACCACTTGTGTTCATTTTTATGACATCTGCAAGTTTATATGAGAACGGAAGTTTTTCTACTTATCCTGCACTTTTGTAAAAATTCACGTAGGTTTGCAATATGCTTTGTGAATAAAAAATTTCTTTTGTAAGCTCATTTAAAAAGGAAAGCAGTGTTTATACAATTATAAAAACATCCATTTACTGATTAATCGATTCAAAACTTTCTTACAGATTTAATTAAAGTCTATTATAACGTAAGTTTTTTCTAAAAAAAAAAAACTCTGTTTTATGTTATAAACTTGTTACGTGCATATCCGAACGCGAAGTGTCAGGCGATGCATGTGCACGCGAATATTAGAAACGCACGCAAATAGATGTAAAGAGAGCGCAAGACGGTGAGGGATAAGGTACGGATACTTGAAGAACAACGGAACGCGGAAGGAAAACGTGGGCCGGTTTCCGGCAAGTACCTGTCCGCGGCGCTACAAGACAATTATTGAGGTAATTACAAAGAGGGATAGAAATCGGCGGGGCCGAAGGCAGAATACTCGGAGGATCCGAAGAAATTTGCTCTCTCAAAGTCCTTGCCATCCTCCAATATATACGAATACGAATGAAATGCGCTTCCTACCCTCCCGAGATACCATTTGACAAAGCGACGCCGAGGAAGTTGTTACGAAGCGAGGATTTGTCCTGCAATACATTGCGCAGAAAACTGCATAACAAGCACGCGTGCTTAATTGCACGAAACCGATTTCAAATTTACATCCTCGCTTGTAGTTTCGTAGTAAATAAATCAGCATTTAAGTTTTAACGATATCTCTCATTGTCTCCATGCTTAACTTTGAACACCGAACCTAATAAATCCTCTTCGCTTGCTTGCGTTTAGCAAAAGGTTAAATGCGCGCAAACGAAAATTCTTTAACGACGAAACTTAATTAGTCGCGGAGACTTTTTTATAGAGCGACTCATCGTAAGACATAATACTGATATTGTAAGTCGTAATGACAGGAGAAATTAAATAAATTTGAGATATCTTTTATACTTACTTTAAATTACTTGTAAACTGCACTTTGTGAGATTAATCGCTTATCCTTAGCTCACTATGTTATACAAATAGCGTCGAAAGCATTGTGATAATATTGAGAGCATACGTAGTACGTCGAGGAAATCAATCAATCTCTTGGGAAATCATGACACCTGTCTAATGTTATCAGATGCTTTGTACCTGTTGATATCAAATCAATTTTCACTGTAGGAGGGGAAGTAAAAAATGATTGAAGCATGCTTACAAAAATGTTTCTCTGCACGTCTGTTCAAAAGCTTTGCTAAAAGTATGTAGGGATATAGTTGGGCATGTTATTTTTAATGTAAAAAAGAACTGGTTTATTGATTTTTTTTTGGAACAGTAACAAACTCCTGTTTCAGTAAGTTAATTACGTTTGTATTAAAAACAATTTTAATAGATAGCATTGTCATAAAATTTTCATTTATTTATTTCTTATTTCATTTTGTTCAATAAATATAAAAGCTCAATAAATAAAGTATTCTGGAATTAGAGAGACATTTTCATATTGACTAATAATAGTAGTCATTTTTTAGTTTTTTTAAAAAAAGTTTATAATATAAATAATGTCTATTTTATAATTATTAAGATTACATTAATTAATTAACACAATATTTTTAATATAATTAAATGTAATTTTTAATTAGATTACATATCTGAAGCAACATAGTTAAATTAATAACCTAGAATGAAAATTGAAGCGACGTTTATTTTAATTAACCGCGTTGCTCAAAATCCTGACAACGAAGAAATTCTGCATTAAATAAATTTGCAAAGGCATTAACAAACGAGCATCAATCCACGGCTACGTTAATAGCATTATCGGAAGATTCTGCATAATCAGAGCGGAAGGAGAGGCAGCTATTTACCCGTTTCATCACGGATCTGTACACACACACACACACGCACACACATGTGTGTGCCCGCAGATCTGCGTCAGAACGGGCGAGCGAAGCGCGGAGGATTGTTTCGCGGAGGAAGCGGAAAATATTGGTATTGGTAATTAAGCAGTAGTAATGCACAGTGTGCACTTAGCTGTTTCGAGTGCCGGGAAAAAGGGAGCGTCAAAGATGCCCTCTGTTTGTTACCCTTTGTCGTTTAATTTTCCGCGCAACTTTTCAAGCTGAGAGAGGTGCTTGAGTTGGTAAGCAAAGGAGAGGTGAGTAAAAGTCGTATTACCAACTGGAAAAGCGATATATTTTCATTAAAGTAAATAAAAATGTTTTTCTCTCTAGGCACGGTTTTAAAATACTATTAATGGTAGGTAAGTTGGGTTTAAAATCTCTTTAGAAAATGCAGCCAAGGTGCATTTTCAGTAGATTAAAGGGCACTTTGCGAAAAAAATTAAAAGCTTTTTAAAAATAAAAAAAAAATTTTTTTTTCAAAAACTTTATAGCGATAATTACACGTGTAAAATATTTCATACGTTTTGTGTTTGTAATAAATAATTCGCTGTAGAATAAGGTACGAGAACTTAACATAAAAATTAAAAATGGGGACAGTATATCACTTTTTACAAAAATATAAATGGCATGCATTTACAAGAGAAATTAAACCCAAGAAATCTGCCACAAAAGTAACTTAAAAATGACTAGCAGACAAATGATATAAGCATGTAAAACACGTATGCTATTCACAAGACACGCCACCATCGCAAGTATACGCTGCACTCATCTATTGATATTTCGTTTTTAGATTTTCGCAGTTCGTCGTATTCTGCCTTTTCAGGTGCGTTTTGATTTTCCAACGTATGTGAATCCCATATTCATTCATAGTATCTTTACCTAATTTATATTACATTACTCGTGATTGACAAGACGATCGATATACTATCTAAATCTTCGCTCGAACGCCTAAACCACCCGAAATAAAAATCTTCCCCGATGCTTTCTCCCGTCGAAAATCAAGCATTCCGTCAGAACGTCTTCGAGCCCTGAATATTTCAAGCACTTAATTAACGTACACCCGCCGGCCCCCCTCAAAAAAGCAGCCGCAGCGTCGAAGCTTCGTCTCCCTCTCGCGCAAGTATATACAAGGATGTAGAAACCGAGCACGTGTCAACACTCGGCAAAGTGAATAAGGCGGAGAGGGATCCGGGCTCTCCGTCGCCGATGGAAAATTGAGTAAATCACCGGCGAGTAACGAACTCGGAGGAGATAAGGCCGCGCGCGAGCGGATATACTCGGGGAATAAAAAAGAAGCCGCAGCTCGAGAGGGAGAGAGAGAGAGAGAGAGAGAGCATTAGCCCGATGGCATCGAGGAGAGTGCTCGCATAACGAATGAGGCGATGCTCTCTCGCGGAAAACGCGGAGGCACGTCTCTTTCTCGACTCGTCGAGATTGTGCGAAGTGCACGCCGAGAGCCAATATCCATTTCACCGAGGCCTTTGCCGCCGCTCTCTATGGCTTTTGAAAATTTTAACGCGCGTCGGCCAGGGAGCGCGCTGCTAGGAATACGTATATATATATATATATATATCCTGGAAATCGAGGTCGCAGGTTCTAATTATTTGGCGCCGTTAATCAAGCACTGATCACCGCCGCTTCGGTTATTCAGGCTGCTCTGTATGTATGAAAAACTCAAGCCGAGTAAGTCATTATTTACTACGTAACGTCTGCTATTTACTGGTGGATAAAAATTGGGGCCATTGAACAAGGTCGCTTATCCTTCTTTCTGCGAAATCTGTTCTTCGCGCGGACAGAGTGCGATATTAAAAAAATTTAATCTCGAAAAGAGTCAGATATCCAACTCGGGTCGTCGCGGCTGCTTAAACTCGGACGTCGAGTCGACGCTTAATAGAAATAAAAATAAAATCAATAATCGATACGATCGAGCGGAGCATTTTTGGAGCTCGCACTGAAAATAGGAGAACCGCTCCAATTATTGACTGACCGTGTGCACGTCTTTTTTATTTATAAATAAAAAATATATACCGCACGCGTGAACGCCGCGCGATCGACACACACCGAAGACGTCGCCGAACGGCCTATAAATACGAGATTTTTATGAGGTCTCTATTATTATCATCCGGTCAATCGGGAGGGGAGGAGAGGAAGCGCGGCGGTTTATTATCCATTATCGAGGGCACATCCTCGGCGAGATCGTTTCAAGTGACATTCGAGTGTCCCGCGGAATATTTTTTTGTCTCGCCCAGACGCAAACTTCTATCGTCGCTGGTGACGGCTCGTTTGCTTTTACGATAAAACACTTCGGCCGCGCGGAGGGACGGGGTTTTTACGGTTATTATTCCGAGGGAGGATACAGTGTCGACGTGTTGTTATTCATTTGTAAGTTGAGACGTGAAAAGGCGGAAGTATATTATATTCCAGTTCTACGTCTGTTCCCGATTAAACCGGCGATTTTCAGTTCACCCCCCGCGGCTTGGAACAAATTGAAATCTTCTATAAGAACTTGAATTATTCAAGAATCTTGTATATCGCTTTGTATCTGCAATAATCCAAGCGCGCCGAATAATAAGACTAATTGACATCAGGTCTCCTCGTCGATTTCTCGCCGGTCGAAATTTTCCAGCACTCGAGCTAAATGGAGGCGAAAATAACGAGCGAAGCAACCACCGGGCAAAGACACCCCCTTCATTCGAATCGTCGCGGCACTCGGACATTCAAAAAGAAATCAATACAATATTCCTCGAAGCTAAAGGCCAAACAATTCCCTCTCTCGCATTGACCATGAATTTTAACGGCGAGCACGGAACGGAAAGCGAAATTAATCCTAGCAAAGAGCTCGCGGATAAGGCGGAGGAAAAAGAAGAAAAAAAAAAAAAGAAAAACAGCTCGCCGGGCAAACGGTTTCATTTATTCAGCCGGTCATTACATTAACGGCCGCGGTAAAGGTTAAGGCATTAAACTGGGCTAGGTACACAATGCTCGCGGGGGAGAGAGAGAGAGAGAGAGAGAACTCGATGGAATCGATCGGGGCGGGGGCCACGTGCCGCTGCCGCTGCCGCCGCCGCCGCGGTGTGTGTCGCGCGCCGAAGGTAACCAATCGAATGTCAGCCTTATCGATTTATTACGCGGACACTTTGGCTCGGGAAAGATCGGCGCCCTCCCCTCTCAGGTTTATGGAAAAAAATTACCGCGACGATTTCGAGCTCCTCTCTCTCTCTCTCTCTCTCTCTCTCTCTCTCGCGTTCTTGACCTTCTTTTTTGTCGGTGCCGAGCCTCCGCGCGCGACTTGAGCTTTCAAGCTCCCGGCCGCTAAGAATAATAGCTTTGTTTTCCCGTCCCTTACCCCCGGCAGCGGCTTTTCAGCCCCGCGCGGCCGCTCGTTCTTTTATGGCCCGCAACGGCAATATTTACATAAAATCGACGTTTTCTTCGAATTAATATTGCGGCCGCGTTCGGAGGGGTGAAAGAGTTGCGATTTATATGTCAGTGTTTTGAATAAGAATTCGAGTTATAAGGCTCTCATTCTTTTCGTTGAATAAATTTTCGCTATTGATACGGAGGTGGTATTGTTACGTTTGACTATTCACTTTTCTAATTTAATATTTTTAAACGGTAAGAAATGGTTTAACTCTCCGTATTCGGCTATTCGAATTTTCAAATATTGTCGATAAGGATGCTATTGTTAGTTGAAACACATTTTTTTACCTAACTAATTTTAAAAGGAAACACGTGTCTCATCAAGTAAAATATAGTTTTCAGATTTAAATTATAATCCTATTAATAATAGAAGATATTTTTATTCGAGGGACAGTTTTAGAAATATTTCATCTTGTTACTATTTTCGGTATTAGAATTTTCATTTTATTTTTATAAATAATTCGAATTTTAATTCCTTCCGTGCTTCCTGTTTTAGATCAGTCGTTTCATTTTTATAAATAATTCAGATTTTATTAATACTTTGACCTAATAAGATAAATAAATATTTATTGATTTGTAAGATATTTGTTGACATCCTAAAATTAGTAGAAAGAATTTATAAATTATAATACAACTACTAATTGAAGTCTTAATTAGAAATCATCGGAAAAAGCGATTAATTTTTAACGGGATCCTTTCTCAAATAATGATTTGATTATGGAGTAATTATAAGTAATAATTATAAAAATGGGAAAGTAATGGACCATAAAAACTCAAGCTAATTTCTTTTACAAAGTTTTACACTCAGGTTAGTAGACTCCAAGGGCTCGTTACCGTTCAAAAGGTGTATGAATAGATATACTTTTACTGCATGCATATGTTTATCTCTCATACTTTAATTATAAATGAAAAAATGTCTCTCATGATGCATTATAAAACTTTAAGGTTCCATTTTATGATTACAGATAGGTCTTTTTCAAGTTTAATGAAGTCATTGCCAACTGTGCGTAAGATTTCTTTTTACATTAAATACTGTAAACTATAGTCATCTAATATTTATTGCAGGAAACAATAGATTTTACGATAACAGGACAAAAGTTACCTACCTGAAAAAAAACGTCGAACATCAATATCATATACTGAATAAAGAAAAGCCGTTTTTAGGAAAACAAGAGATTTTTGCAAAAATCAATGTCCACTTAGCCATTCCGCGCTCGTTTTTTCCCCGTATTTTCCCTTCCCAAGCATTTCAGCCGTTTCGCCTATTTCTGTATCGAGCGCTGCGTTCGCGTCTTTTCCTCTCTCTCTCTCTCTCTCTCTCTCTCACCATCTCTCTCTCTCTTTTTTCAGTTATGAGAAATACTTTGAATTGGAAAGCGCGACTCGACATTCGTTAGGATATGTAAATGACTCGTGTGAATCGGATCGCTCCATAAATATGCAAATTGCGGGCGCACGCGCAGCTCCGTCCGACGAAGACAGACAGATGCGAAAAGCCAGTGGGAAAGAGTTGGTGGGAAGGGGGGGGGGAGGAGAGACAGGGCTGGAAACAGAAGCCCCGGCAAAAAGGGAGCGGAATGGAATGGAGGAGAGAGAGAGAGAGAGAGAGAGAGAGAGAAAGAGCCCCGGCGAAAATATTTTTATGGAAAATTCCTGGCGGCTAAGGGACGAGGAGAGCTGGAGGATAATTTTTGCATTTCTTTGAATTAGTGCACCGCCGCCCTGAAATCGTTAACGTTACTTAAACGAGAATCATTGTGACGTCAAAGAAAATAGTTCGCGGCTCCGCGACTGCATGAATAAGCAAGTTTATTGCGACGGGAGGATTTTAATTTCGAAAGAAATTTTTTTGCAAAAACGGCCTTTTTTTCGCCCCCCTCAGCCTCGTTGCAAACTTTGCCGCGGGCAAACAGAAAATTCAAAAGTTCCCCCGAACAAAGCGCCCGTCTCTCGAAACTATCAAACAAGAAATTCCCGCCAGTGGCGCGCCGGTATCTAATATCCAACTAATTCGCGCAGTCAATCCCGGCGCGCGAACTTTACATCTTCGCCTCTCGCGGTTCCTCTCGCATTTCCCCGCGAACGTCTGCCGCCGTCGCCGCCCGGGGAAACGCGGCAGATGAAAAGCTGAAAAAAGTTGCAGGAACAGGGGGGAGAGAGAGAGAGGAAAAAGGCCGCGGCGGCGGCGGAGAGTACAAAGAAAGGCTGCCCCTCCCCCCCGGTATAATTACGTATGCGCGCGAAGGAGAAAAGTGGAGAAAAGCCCGCGCGGAGCGCGGCACATCACGAATTCTCGACTCGCCTCCGCTCCCTGAGCTCCTCACTCTCTCTTTCTCTCTCTCCTTCGCCTCGTCGAATCGCTAATGAGGCGCTCGTCTCTCGAAGCGCGGCGCGTCTCGCGTCGATTTACGATCGTTAAATTATGGGAGGAATCGACTGGTAAACGGGACTAACGCTTCTCGGATATCTCTCAATAGGCCTTCTTCTCTTCTTCGTATATACTGCGCGTCGTAATTGCGTTCCCGCGGTGATATGTCGATAAATCCGGCGAGGTGAGTTAATGGACTCGCGGGCATAAATCGCGAGCGATTTGTTTGCGCGTCCCGATGATGTGCCTCGTGAGAAACGCGAGGCGAGCATCGACTTTTATCCGTATACGTGTGACCTGTTACATAAATCCACGATTCCCCGGGGATTTTTACCGCCGACTCCGGTTCCGGTTCCTTTTTCGGGGACCGTGGATATGTGTAAACATAAAGAAAACCACGCGATTTCGGGGACCGACGAGATCGTACGACGAGGCGAGTCGCGATTGGTTTTCATATTTACGTCGTTATTTTCGTGGAAAAAGGCTGCGGGAGGTATTTTATGATTTTGGTTTCGAGGCTCGTTACCGGAATGGGATTTGTCAGATTTCGTGAATGTCAGGGTCGGCTGGATTAATCTTTGACTTGGCAGTTTGCATTTTTTTTTCTTTCATTCTCTAATGCATTTCAACGAAGCTGAAGAGTTGGGTGAAATGAGTAGAATCGACGTGAATGAGTATTTTAACACGGCCTTGATGGCATTGTAATAACCTTGTCAATTTTTTTATTTTCTTATTGTTACTTTTAGATTAATATGATGTTAAAAAAATACGTGAATGTGACAAGCAAACTAATTGTTCGCTATATAAATATATATATATTAAAAAATGTTTTGCTACGACAATTCCACGTTTTTCACGACTATATTACAATGCTTTTGATAAAAGCCTGAACGTTGAAGATAAAGAGGCTTAAAAATTTTATTAAATTCGAATGTTAACTGCGCTTTATCTGCACGTCAGTTTCAAACAAGAGTACAATATAACTTTGTCATTCGAGTCGCGTGTTAATCTTTCGCTCGAAAAAACAAACCGAAGATAGCCCAGTCAAAACAGAAAAAAATCCCCGCTAAACGAGCTTTCCAAAAATCATAAATTATAGAACCCCACCACCAGAAAATCAATCCGGACACGCAGCCGATATTAATAGACACAACAAAAGCAAAGAAATCCCGCCGTACCCGTTCTCATCCGCGAGAGAGCCAAGCAGTCTCGAAATCCGTGCTGTTTATAAATATTCATTCGCCGTTTGATATCCGAATGAATTATGGGCATTATATCCGAGGCGGGCGGCGAAAATGAATAAAAATCCGCCGGCCGGTTCCCCGAATCGGCGATCCTCAAGCGAGAAAAAGGAGTAACGACCTTCTTTACCCGTCGCGCGCGCGCACACCTTGGGAGCGCACCGCTCTCTCTAATCTCGCGTGTGTCTTCCGGAAGGTGATTGACATCGCTGAGAACCAGTCGCAGCTTCCGTCCCCTCTGGGCCTGCGGTCCCCTCCTCCCGATGATTAATCGCACCCGCTGTAAATACATCGCGCCGAGAGAGGCTTATTGCGCGCGGCTACCGGCGATCTTAGTGGAGTAGGTCGATTCGAGGAGGACTCTCATTTATTCCCCGGGTATATCGACGCGCGCCTCTTTTTCTCCTTCCTCGGCGGAGCTGCGCGCCTCCGCTCTTTTTCTCGCGCGAATCTCGCTGACCTACAGCTCCGACGCCGAAATTGATATCTCGTCGTTCGGATAAGTTACGAGCGTGTACTCTATTCATAAAACGGACTCGCCGAGGGGAATATGAATGACCGGTCGTCTTTTTTTTTTTTTTTTTTTACTTCGCTGCGAATATTGTATAAGACTGGCGCGCGCGAAAGGAGCGAGAAATTTATGGATGTCGTTCGGTTGGTCAAATATTTTTTCTTAACGCGGGCTTTTGTCCTTATTATTTATGGGGCCGTGAAGCATATAGACTTTTGCGAAACCGAAAGTTTCGGTCAGATTTCACAATGCGGTCATTAATAGAAATTGGGTGTACCAAAAGGAAGACATCGTATTTTCGACGTTTCGCCGCGGAGATTTCTTTTGCTACCGAAGCTTGTAATATATTTATACTCGACTGTGGGATACTTTTTCTTATATAATAATTAAGTTCCCCCCCGACGAATTAGCATCGGAATCGGCTGCAAATTACTTAATATAACATCAATAAATGTTTGTGTAGACGACTTCTGAGAACTGCCATATAAGTTAACTAGTACACGTTATATCCATTAAGTTAATTTGTACCAAAAAAGAGCTTAATATTCATCCAAATTGACCGAGTCGAAAAGGCGTATTTAAATATTTTATAAAGCATATATTATCGACACTAATTTCCGAAACGACTTGGGAGTCCCGAAGCATTTAAACTGTATCAATAAAACGAGAAATTTTCCTCGAGCAGTAAAAAGCGAACTTGTCGGCCGATCCGATGTTCACTACATCGTAAATTCTAGCGGCAAGAAAGTTTTTTGGGAGAAGAAAGACAAGAGAAAGAAGTAGTTTTTTTTTAGCGTCGAAATTTCAGCCGCGCTATTAATTCCGCTCGTAAAACTTCCTCCGAGGTAGAAATTTGATGGATACGGTGAAAACATTAGAGAAGCTGTATACCTCTCGTCAATGATTTAGTCGAGTAAAATTAAAATTCCCGGCGCTCGTTCCCGCGGCAAATTTCAAAAAAAATTTACATCGCCCAAACGTTATTATTTAAACGTAAAATCGCAGCTCCTGAAATCGTTGAACTTGAAACTGTCATCTCCCCCCCGTTTAATGAGTATATGTATACATTCGCCTGCTTAAATAGATCAGCCAGTAGTCGCGCACTCGATGAATATTTAAGACGGCTGCGGCGGCTGCTCTCCGCGCTCGATTAATCGCCTCGGCGCCAGCCTATTACTTCGCCTCGAAATATAATTGACAGCAATTTATTACGGCGGCGAGGACGACGTCATTTAATTAGGCTCGCGTGCCGTGGCCGCCGCGCGATATATACCTCTTCCCTCCGAATTTTCGTGGCCAAAGAACCCAGGCGAGGCAGCTTCGCTGCAAAGTCTGTCCTCGGCCGCCGGATCGTTCGCTCCGTTTTTAGCCGGGTTTTTGGACTCTGCTCGGGAGGTTGAGGATTCGACTGGATCGACTGGGTCCATTAAGCGGTGACCCGTGGCTTATTGCGTAATCGCGGATGTTTAGCATTTAGAGTGCTAAAATTAATTCGTCCGCCGGGTATTATAATACAATTGAGAGCTAATTTAAATGCGCGGCTAATAAATGTATTTAGAAGGTGAAATGATACTCAATAATTTTATTAATTACTTTAGCCTTGCACATTTTGATGGAATTTTGCAGGAACCTGCGCATTGTTTCTAAATTCTTGGTATTAATGAAATAGCCTTCGTAACAAAAGTGTATTATATTAAAATTAGTTCTATCAGTGAATCTTTTATTTTCAAAGTTATCTAGTTATCAATGCCGAAAAAACATTCTTTCTATCTGCAAACAACTATTATTAAAAGTTACATTCCCACCAAAACTGAAGAACTGCCATTACAAAGCACTAATCCATCTCTTATCTCCCGATACTAACCCCATTTTCCAGCAACGTCACTCGGCAGCCCCGAACCGTAAAATTCCCCGCAAGCCCCAATTAATGAAAATTTCACGAAGAGCATAAACAATCGACGCCTGCGTGCACAGCCGACGAAACGTTCAGCATATTACCGCGGCGATCCACTCCTCGCCTACGTATACTTCTCCCCCAAAAATCGATGCAGCTCCTCGGTGTCCTCCTCGCGGCTTACTTCCCAGGCGCCAATCGGCATCGCACTTAAACGACACGTCCTCTTTTTCCCCCGGTACACCGACAGTTTGTCTTCCGAGCGCTCGGCGTTTCGCCGACAAGCGCGCGCACCTCGCTTACATAATGCGCGCGCGAGCTGACAATGATCGAGCGGGCGAGGCAGAGCGTTGGGCGGCGTCCCCGCGTGTCCCTGTCCTGCACGGCGAGATGGATAAATAGGTGTATGCGGACGCGCGAGCCGATCACATTTTATTAATGCGCGCGGCTCTGATTTACGAGAGCGGCCCGGAGATATTTTGACGAGGTGAGTCATGACGGGGCGAGTTAAGGACTGGTCTTGCGATTAGGCTCCTTTCTTTTTTTTTATATAGCTTCGAACGAGTTCTGGCGTGTCCTTCTGGTCCAGAGGCTCGGCGGACTTGTGAATGAGAGATTCGGGCGTGTGATTCACGAGGAGTCTGGAATCGCTTATTAATTGGCTTTAAATTAGCTGTATCCTTTTATCGTTGAAAAAAAAAGGTGAGATACGATCGAGGAGGAATTGTCGGGTGTACGTGCAGTGTTGCACGGGCGTTCGAAGGATTATTTTTTCGAAAATTTTTCGAAAACAGTTTTTACCTTTTCCTCAAATTAAATGAATGCAGCGATGTTTCCTGTATTAATTGAATGAACCATTTTCGTTGCCCATATAACTTGAGAATCGCTGTGATTAATAATATTATTTACTTTGTTTCAAACAATGTTACTTTACATTGTTGTGTTCATTTTTATTTAAAAATCAAATTCTATTAATATTTTGTCAACGCAATATATTATAAAAATTAATGGACGTTAATGCCAGCTCAAATAATCTGATGCTAAGCCGTATGAGAGGAAAACAACAGGTATATTGAAGTGCTATTATTATTAATAATACTTGTATTTTATTAAAAGCTTCCTTAATTTATGGTAAATTTTAAATATCATCGAGTTACATAATTAATTTATTTTAAAAACATGGCAATAAGTATTCTAATTTTAAACAATTTTGATTGATAATTTACATTGCAAATGAGTATTCCCGACAAAAATTATGACCAATAACCATCTAGAACCAATTTTTTATTAATACCAACAAGGCGGAATTTCCCTATGCAAAAGTAAAGAAACCCAAACTTCCATACTGCGTTGTATTCCACAGATTAAAATTTACGATTCAATACCAAATGATCGAGAAGTTACTCATCCTCGAACAGAAATTTCCCCGAAACTAGTTGTAACGAGTCGATATCTAAACGACTAATCTACTTTATTCGACAGTTTCCCAGCTAAGACATCATTTTATGCAAATAAGAAAACATTCGACTCAATTATAACTAATCAATCGAAAAAATTTGAAGAATCTCCCAAAAAAAAAGATCACCTCCTCGCTGAACCAAAGCCGTTGTCTAAATTCAAACCCCGTGCCTCCCACCCCGATAACTTCCTCGAAGCATCCTCGAAATCAATCTCCCTCTCCCAATTCGGCCCGCGTAAAACTCCCGCGTTCGATTCTCCGTGAGAGCTGCAGCTCGGCGCCTCCGTCTGCAGCTACTATCGTATACGCGACGCGGGTGAAGGGGAGCGCGAGAGGGACAGGGCAAACAAAGCTCTCCGTATAACAGGAATCGATCCCCGAGCGCAGGGCGTAGCCCTTGGCGTTCCGTGCTCGGACTCGAACTACTGCGAGGCGCAGTTCGTCCCGGTGTGTGCCAACCTGTTGATGGGGAATCGCGGCAGAGAGAGAGCGAAAACAAACTCGGGGCTCCCGGTTTTTGCCGGGCACGATATTGCGGGGGTGATTGATAGATCGGCGGCAAATGGAGTGGACGAGATCTATATATATATATACCGAAGTAAGTGAATGGAGAGGGAGGGGAGGGAGAGAAACGCTTTTCGATTTGGGAGAGAGAAGTTTTGTTTTTATGAGTGTTTAATGGCACACGCCAGGATGGAACGAGCGCTTGCTCGATTTCGTTTACTAATTTCAGGGCCTCGATGTTCTTAATAGCTGTTGGAGTTGGGCGCAAGTAGTACGACAAGTTTTATGGAGACGGGTAACTGTAACGCGGAGTTCTGCATTGTTAAGGGCCTGCAAAACTTGCGTACGTAAAAATACGCGAAACTCGCGGGATACGAATTATGTACACGCCAAAACGGTTTCTGAAAATCTTAAACGGTGCAGAGTTTGAAGCGAGAGACACTTCGAGAAACGACGAGCGACGATGAGAAATTCAAAAGCGATTTGAGTCAATTAATAAATTTGTGGTTTGAAGTCGTATAAAATTTAAATAATATTTTACGCTCTTTCCACTCCCGGCCGTTTCACGCGCTATTTTTTGCCTTAAACACGCCAATGCAATCGAGTAACGGGTTTCTTTTTTTTTAGATTATGGCATCGGTTAGTCACTCACTTCCTCGCTCAGAGGAAAACTTGAATTAAAGTGTGCTTGACGACCCTGCGTTACTCCCTGAATTACCGCAGACAATATATTACGAGGGAATAGTAATATTTTCGAAGAGTAATCGAATATTCGACGGCACTTTGCCCCTCCCCCCGCAAAGGCATTTATCGATAGTGCGATCTGCACTATTTCGGCATCGGGGTAAATAATTAAAGCGAGACTTAGCCTGCGGGGCATTCCTAGTACCCAAGGGCGACATTCGAGTTCCCCTTAGTGGATGTACTTGGGGGGGTTATTACCATTTTCACAAAGCATTATCGCCGAATTATTGATGGAAGAAAATTACTGAAATATTTAGCTCGATCTACTTGTGGGAGCTGGACGGGATTCGTTAAAAGTCGGGGTGATTTGAACGTTGGGAAATCTCGGGAATTGATGATCGATTGTTGTATCTCTTTTGAAAGTTTAATTAACATCCGAACGTCTACGGTAATTACAGATTTCAGATTTCCCACCGAAATCAAACCATTCTCCCATAAGCTTAAAAACCCAGCTCAACAAATACCCCAAGACAATCCATCCACAGCTCCCACGCTATCCGACGCCACAGCAAAAAAAAAGAGCCCAGCACAAAAGGCCAAAGTTCGGGCCCCCGCTTCAGCGTCGCGCGCGAATCGTCATTCCCGATCCGCGCTCTCCACGTGACCCGCGTCGCTCGCGCGCGCGCCCATCGCACACCTGTCGCGTCTCGCTCTCCCAGCCGGCGTGTCGCGCAGGGGGACATATAAAGCGATCGGATGCCCGGCCACCGACCGGCAGTTGCTCGAAATCGCGAACCGCCGCGCGACCGCCTTCTCTCCTCCTCCAGCTTCGGCCGCTCGACGACGACACCCGGCGCTTCTCACCACACGGACGCACGCACCTACGCGCAACGCGACATGGAGCCGGGGAGACTCGTTCTGCCGCCGCTGCTGCTGCTGTCGGTCCTCGCCGCGTCGAGCTGTCTGGCCTGCCTCGGGAAAAACGTCCTCAGTGAGTATTACTATAGATATATTTGCGGGCTGCTCGCAGCCGGGATCGTCGAGGAGTCGGACGGGAAATTCGGCGTGTAACGAGGGGATTATGATAAGTGGCCCGGTGTGGTTTGGTGGCTTTCGCGGAGAGGAAACGGAGGATTTCGGATTGTATAAAATGATATTAGGCAAATGTATAGATTTCGCGGTGTTTGCCGAAATAAATTTATTTCCTCTTTTTTTTTGTCCTGGGTAAATTGGAGATTAGCGTCCGCTGAACACGATTCGGGATTAGCTTTTTGAAAGTGCCGTTTGTGTGTTTCTCGACGTAATTTATAAACCGTCTTTCGAGAGATTAAATAAGTACTGAAAACATCGTAAATCAAACTACTTAATGACTTTTGGTAGACAATAAGTTTAAGTTTTATATTCTTCTGAAAAAATTACTTTCGTTTAAAAAAAAAAAAAAAAAAAAAAAAAAATACGAGTCTTCTCGTTGAATTTTAAATAGATCGAGTAAAAATTTTGTATGCAAGTTCAGGAACGTACCCTAAGAAAAAGTTTTAATTACCTTATTAACTCAAATCTCCAATTTTTCACACTTTCAGAATTCGCGTATAATTCTATATTTATATAGTTCTTCACATTACTCACCGTACGATTTATTAATACAGTGTTAATTTAGAAAAAAAAAATACCTTATTAATGCGTCTGACGTCGCGACCCAAGCATTTTCTATTATAAATGCAGCCGTATTTTATAAAGTTACACGAAGACAAAGTGCCATAATTTAATATTTTGAAATTATAAGCCTTATAATGTCGAGAGGTGGGTCCGCGAGGCTGCGCGACAATAATTAAGGGGGTTAACGAGAGAGTACTTACGGTGATGCAGAAACGGCAGACAAGGCCTTAATCCGAACTTTCAAGTAGCTTTTCTTTATACAATCATTAAACTCGCCTCTTAATTTTTAACGTATCTTTTATGAGATTTTCAGTTTAGGATATACTAATTGTGATAAAGCAATTAGAATTTTCAAGAGTAATTGCCCACCGCTGAAAACTTCATTTTGCTTTTAAAAGAAGATAAATAGTTATGTGCTGCAATATTAAAAGAAAACTCATCCTAATATTATATAAAATTATTGTACACATAACTTTGTTACATTCTATTCTCCTCAATTTATGTCTTGCCATATCCGTCTTTTTTTACTTCAATCATTAAAAGTTATTTATCACGACAGTAATTGATATATAGTTTAATTCTAAAATTCCTGTAAACAGCGTAAAATTGATTTCTTTCCTTTTTTCATAGTAGAATTGCGCAACAAAAAATCATTTTACAATACTCGCTTTGATTCCTCAATGACGGATTAAATAAATATATAAGTAATCTGAAACGATGAAAACAACTTTTTATATAAATTATGAATCGTCTATTTATTTTACAATCCACAGTCAACGACGCTACAAATAATATTGCAAGATCGATTCAATAACGCACCGTAAAGCAAGTTACATTCAAGCCCCATAAAAAAAAACCACCCAACCGCGAAAGCTCTTCAAGCCCGAATCTAACCTTCGCAGCAAAACAAAACTCTCAAAAAGAACAATGCCGCCGTCCGGCCACAAAAGCTGCGCACCAAAGCTCTAGAGGCTGGGCAGGAAAAAACAGCGCGCGGCGCGAACTTCTCGAGTTACCCGCGCCCGCGCGCGTATGACGTCACACCGAAAAATCTCGGGCGCGAATCGGTTCAAGTGCAGAGAGCGCGTTTCGGATGTCGTGCATTGTCGCGGCGATTGAAAATGTCAGTTTCGCCTGACTGTCGGCGCTGCCGGAAATGAGGAGGGCAGGGCAAGTGCGCGCGCGGCGCTCTGGCCCAATTACTCCTGGTTTTCTTCTTTTTTTCTCTCTGTTTTTTTTTTACTGCTCGGCTTTTTTATGCGCACGTGGGAAAAAAAACAGAGAGAGAGACCTCCATTCGCCTAACGAGCCTCCGCGAACAAACGCGAGTAGTGGCCCTTCTCGTTCACCTGCGAGCCGCGCTGCTGGCGGCAGCAGCTAGCTTTCCTACGCGGCTTTTATCGCTCTCCTTTTTTTTTCTTTCGACGCTGCTCGTTTCGGCCGCACCGCACCACTTTCCTGCTCTCCGCTTTTTTTTGCAGTTTTTAGCCCGAGAGAGAGAGAGAGTAGAGTTTGGCGGTTGTCGCGCGCACGCCTTTTTTCTGCTCCACGGACGTTTTGTGCGCGCGGAGGCTCAAGTCTTAGACGGCGAGCCGCGGCGCGTAATGAGAATAGGCCGTTTGAGCTTTGGTACAGAGAGGGCACTGAGAGGGCCTTTGCTGCTGTTCCTAAGAGGTGGGAGTGCTAATTTTATGGTTCGCCTTTTTTCGACTGTTTTTATATGTATATATATACATACGTCTTTGGGAGCCGCTCGGGTGGAGGGCTGGAATTCGCCTTTTACGTCGCGCTGAAGTACGAACTTATTATTATACGTAAAATCGCTAAATTACCCGACTGCGAATGTTTTCAAGGAGATTCTTAAAGCGCAAACAGTCTTTTTATTTGCGATCTACGGGGCTTTCAATTAAGTTAATTAGTCTAACTTAAATTCGCCAATTCGAGGCTGCAATAAAATGAAGATATTAGCCGACAAAATCAATTGATAAGATTACATTTATCAAAGGCACTAAACGTCGGAGATTTAACGATCGCAGCGCGACGCGTACATAAATCACAAATAAAGGACTCGATCGATAAAGAACCCAAAAAAAAAGTATCACGGCTCGTAATTCACTCGCGAAATTAATCCCGGAGGTAGGAGGGGGGGGGGGGGAGGGGGGCCGTCATCGAAAAATTCAAATTTGACCGCTTAATAAAGCTGCGCGCTCAACGAGAAAGAGAGAGAGAGAGAGAGGTTGAAAGGAAGGAACGAACCGCGTGATATATCACCAGTTAAGAGGTTAATTGCGTGACAAGTCCGGCGTAATCGTCTCTCTCCCCTCGGCGAAGCTGCGCCATAACTCACGAAATGCCACGTGCCGCTCGGCCGATGTGTGTATACGTGCAGCCGTGCGTTTTAATGGGCCGAAAGTTCTAATCGTTCGCGCGCGGGAAGCTTTTCGGTGACCCCAAACATTCGGACCTACTTCCGTACCCCCGAATACGGCTCGGATCTCCGCGGAGCGTTTCCACCTGTGGGTCGGGATTAGACAGTGTTATCAGCAATTTTTTTTTGGGGCAATTGACTGAATTGGCGTTTTTATGGCGCCCCGAGACTTGTAAATACGAATTCGTGGCAAAGGCGCGCAGCGATTAAGAAATTTTAGATCCACGTGCAGGAATAACAAATTTCGCTCAAAAATCTTGGGTATATCGCAACGTTGATGTAGTCAGAGATTTAGTGACTTACGGTGGCAACTGCGTCAAGAAAGTAATTTCAATACTTATCTTCCGTAATACGTTAAAACATCGAATCTCGCAGATATTTGAGAATCCTTTAAGAAGCATTGCAGCCCGTCCATCCTTTCGGTTACGGATAAATTAAAAAAATTTTGCATTCGAAAAATCCATGAGAAACTGCGTCAGCGTATCGCGCGCGGACTCTTACTATTTTCGGTCACCGGGCGAATGTGCTATAACCTTGGCAAGCGTTATCCGCTATCCGAAGTCATTTTAATATTCAGTTACGGCTGATCTGTTTCGCACGATCGGCCGCGAATTTCATTATACATAGACAAATTATGCGCGAGAACAGTTTCAGGAAATGGACGATACCTGTTTCGAGATTACTAATTAGCCGCGATTATGTGATGACTAATTCGAGGGGGCCTTAAATTATGCGGGACGAAAGATTTGGCTCGCTATCATATCCTAATTAATTTATTGGATTGTCGATAACGTAAATTAAAGAGATTAATATCAATAGATTGAAATATATGGCGAATCAAATTTAACCAACTTTTTTAGCGCCTTTATTATGGTGATTCTGCGGCTTTCAGAGCAAAATTTAGTGTATACTAAAAAAAAAGTTTATATTGAATTTGTTATGAATTTGTCCGTAAAATTTTCCAACAATTCTATTTTAAGCTGTACTTTTTAATGAACGTTTGCACAAGTCATTGTACGTTAACGCGCAATAAAGCCTTTAATGACAAAAACAATTGTTGGCGCGTAAAATCGTCTTTTCATCTTCGCGAATCAATGCACGTCTCGAGTCGTCACTCGTGTTTATAAAAAGATTCAAAAAAATTCAATTATCACAATATATCTTTCATCTGCAGGGACTGGATTAACCTGCCAAGACAAAAGGAACATCCTAGATGAGCACAATCGACTCAGACAACTTGTCGCTTTGGGACAAGTCCAGGGACAACCTTCAGCTAAAATGATGATGGAGATGGTACGTAACGCGCGGTTTTAATTAACCAAAACTCAAACGCGACCGTTTCCAAAAATATTGAACGAATTCTCGGCGACGCGCCACTCGTTTCACATCGGCACTCACCTTAAAAGATTTCAATTTTTAATCAATCGAAATAAGAAAAAAAGGAAACGAATCGAAAACTTATCCAATTTAAAAAAGTTCGTCGCCGCATTCGGCTCATCGCTTTGCATACATAATTTAGCGCGGCGGTCCCGCGAAATCAAAATCCAACTTGGCCCTCATATCCGGCCGAGTTAAAGGAGATAGAAAACGAGAACGAGGAGGAGAGCAGGGCGAGAATATATATACGTCGGGGCCGGGAGGGGTATAAAGGAAGGCGACCGCCGGAAGTATCCTCGCGGGGAATCCGAGCGCGCGATGAGAACGAAACGACTCGGGTGAGATTAACAGTCGCGAAACTTTTCCAGGTCTGGGACGACGAATTGGCGGCGATGGCCCAGCAATGGGCGGACCGCTGCAGCGAGACTCATGACAACGCCCGTAATGTTCGTAAGTTTAGTTCTGCGTTTTTATTTCAATTTATTACACACACACACACACACACACACACACACACGCTTTTCGGGACACGATGCAGCCTCTCTTAGGTCCTGCTTCGATGCGAGATATTGGTATTTGTTGAAGAGAAAAATGTTGCTAGGTAAAAAGGCGTTCTGTTATCTTTTAGTCGAACCTACGCAAGTGCATGTTTTATTCACGAGGCGGCTCGGACAAATTCCCTTAAAAATATTATAAGAAAGAAGAACAACTGTTGGAGATTGAGTCATTTCAAAGTATAAGTGTTTCTTACGATCTTCATGCCGCAGCTGCAAACTGCTGTGTCTTTTGCTTCTTCATGAATACTATATTTTTGAATTAATAAATATTTCATCTCCGCCACTTCACTTATACTTTCTTACATTTATGAAAAAAAAAAGAAAAGAATTTTTTAATTCTCCCGAAAAGCACATTCTACTTTTACGTACTAATTAAATCTACTTTTATATCTACTAAAATCCTACTTTAGACACATCTACTTTTGCGTTCTAATTTTCAAGTACTCAACTCGGTCGTCTGCAATTCCTTTTCAACCCAAAAATGCACGTTACAAATGAACAGTTCTTTTTATTTTATCCGAAGCCCACTTTAATATTCAATCACTCCGAAAACGGCTGTTCCATTACCGAATACATCGATACATCCCTCTATAAAAGCACTACCTCCAAACATTTTTAACCCCCTCAATAATTTCAATCTCCAATTACCCTTTAAAACGATCGGGGGGGCTCTAATTTCCGTAAATGAAAAAAAAAAATCCCATCAAAAAAGAGCGATTTAATCATACGAGTGCTTTTCTCGATTAATAAAAGGGAGGTTCGCGGTCGGGCAGAACATGGCTCGCACGTGGACGACTCGCTCGCCGGCCGGACCCTTCGACACCGAGCCCGACTGGCGGCAGCAGATCACCACGTGGTTCGAGGAGGTGCGCTCCTACCGGACCGGCTACAGCAGCGCCACCGGCCACTACACCCAGGTATGGAGAGAGGCGTGTATACACGGAGAGCGGAAGCGGATCGATTTCCCTCCGAAGGCGAGAGAGGCTCACCTATGTTTTTCTTCGTTCGCAGGTCGTTTGGGGAGATACCTTTCTGGTCGGCTGCGGCTATTCTTTCTACTACGATCCGGTCAGAGGCTACACGAAGAATTACGTCTGCAATTACGGGCCGAGGTAATATCTTTGCGCTTTTTTAGATTCTCCGGCTGGGAAGTTTTTCGGCTCGGATGGGAATGGTATATTACGCGCCTAGGGAAGAAAAGAATTGGCAAGCTCATAGCTCGTGTCAAACGCGAGCTATGGGCTTGCCCGTTTTACTTCCCGAGGTGCGTATACTATTTTTCTGCTCGACGTCGCCGGAAAGCAGCAACTTCGTTTTCAGAAAGTTGGCGCTTTCCGGCCGGAGGGCAGAGAACTAATTATTGTTCCTTTGCGATTTATTTTTAGAAATTTTGTATGTAATATTATTAAGAGATAAAAATGGAAACACGTTACTTTGTATAGTCGCGATCGTTAAAAAGTTTTTAGAAAAATTTTCATATTTGAATCCGAAGCTTCCGCGAAATAACGTCTTTCCATTTTTCCCTCAAATATTTTATCAAATTTTACTTATACAAAAAGCAAAAAAATGTTATTCTTATACGTTTTCACAACGAAGTTTACCGTTATAACTCGGAAAATGTTCCCCTCCCGAAAGCCCGCACAAAAAATTCTAATCTTTTCCCGATACTCCGATAATAAAATAAGCAACAATAATCCTCCTTACCTCCCTGCGAAAAGAGCCCTCGAAAAAGGATTTTCGAAGATCAGAAAAGCATCATCGCGATTCATTTTATTCCAGCGGCAACGTCCTGGGATACAAGCCGTATCCATTCGGCTGGCCCGAGTGCAACGCATACGGCATGAGCTACTCCAACCGATACTCCGGCCTCTGCTGTAAGTGCAAAACAACGCGCCGTCGCCCGTAATCCCCTCTCCCCTCTCTATCCCCGTGGATAAATTTTTAACACCCGACTCTCTGATTTTCAGCGCGAACCGTCTACTATCCTCTCGGCGCCTATTGCTCCTACGGCTAACGGAGACGTGCGAACGAGGAGGCCCGCTGCGGAGGGAGCTGCCCGGAACGGAAGTGATTAGGAGGAGAGAACGGGGAATGTATAAGTGTGTCGCTGAATTTTCACGAGATTAACGGAGAAATCTGCGAGATTTATTCGGCGCGAGACAGAATAGTCAAGTTCTATATTGGTATATTTTTAGAATCGATTTATAGGCTTAGTTTTTTTTTTTTTTTTTAGAGAATGACGAAGTAGAGAAACTCCGTCGAATTCGAAAGATTCGAAAACCAAATCTCTCTTTGGCTTCTTTAGTGGGATTCGCAGAGCGAACGCGTCGACATATTTTGTAAATAATAGTGAAGTTAACGCCAGAGAAGTTTCAAGGCACAGAGAGAGAGTTTCGCAGATTAATCTGTACGATCTATTTTTGTTGTTCCATTAAAGTTTGCTCTCGTATCCTCCGGCGGGCGCAGCTGCGATGCAAAAGCGAAAAGAGAGAACGCTTCTAGTCCATTAGATTTTAATTGGTCCCGTGTACTTATATTGTATGTAGATTAGGTCTGCTTGTCGAGCGAAACACTGTTCAATTTGTTAATGAAGTAGAGCGTTGAGCTTGGAAACAATTTTACGTGCGGATATATGAATATTAACTATAAACATTTCTAACTTTATAAAACGCCCTTTTACTCATTGTACTGTACATTTTCTGAACATTGTGTCATTCGATCATTCCATTGTACTATTTCAGATTATTCGAGAATTGTTTTCATTCCCAAAGTATTGTATTTCATTTTTTAATAAATAACAATTTATCAAAAAAAAAGCGCAAGTTTCTATTATAACGAAAATAACCTTTTTAATCAAGAATCCTACCCGATTATTTATAACGACCTTCTTTTATTACACATTAACTATTAACTACTTATATTTACATTTTAACTACTTATATATTTACGTTAAACAATAACAATGATTTATTCATCGCTCGAGCGCCGAGTCTGCTTCTTATAAATAGAATTTTTCCCCCGGCGGCGGCAGTTGATCTCGAGGAAGATTGGATATAATGTGTCAATAATCAGGCCTTCCAGCGGCACGTGGCGGCGATTGCGTCGCGCGCGACGCTTATATTCAGGAAATGTTTGCGCTCGCGCTTTCCAGGACTCTCGTTCAACATATCCAGCTCTCGCCATGGCAACAGATACATTCGAGAGAGCGTTCGCAAACACGAACGAGAGATGTGACGTCGATGACGACCCCCCCCCGAAACGCGCGATGCAAATATAATCGGAATGGGAAAAAAGCGAGCTTTTTACATTATCGAGAGCGTTCCTTTTAATTGTTCTTGTCGCGCGACTGCTCGCGCCCCCCGTTTAAATATTCGATTCTCACAGTGTCGGAATGCTTGTAAAACGAGCTCGATTCGAACCGCTGGCCGGGATTCGGATTCGCCAATTAAAATAATTAATTGGATAATCGGGGAGGGTACGGAGTGTACGAGTCGGCATAAAATATGCACGTTGCATTTGCTTTTCAAATTTTGGATTCGGCGGGGGGGCTTTTCGGGTTTTCGCTGCCGATGACGCGACGCTTTTTCTGCTGTCGGTGTAGTGTAACGGGTAAGTGAATCCTGGCT
>UCOM01000929.1:0-55817 GCA_900474385.1 Ormyrus pomaceus
GATTGTGGTAAAACATTTGGATTGAAGGATAATATGGTAAAACACAAACGTACAGCCCACGAAGGAAAGAAAGATTTCGGATGCGATGTTTGTGGTAAAAAATTTGGACAACGCGGTCACATACTGGTTCATAAAAGAACAGTCCACAAAGGAAGCCGAGATTTCGCATGCGATGTTTGCGGTAAAAAATTTGGATTAAAGAGTAATATATTGAAACATATAAGCACAGTCCACGAAGGAAGACGAGATTTCGCATGCGATGTTTGCGGTAAAACTTTTGGATCTAAGGGTTGTATGCTGAGACACAAACATACAGTCCACGAAGGAAGGCGAAATTTCGCATGCGAGGTTTGCGGTAAAACATTTGGATCTAAGGATAATGTGCTGAGACACAAACGCACGACCCACGAAGAAAGAAAAGATATCGCATGCGACGTTTGTGGTAAAAGATTTGGACGTAAAAATAGTATGTTGTTTCATAAACGCAAATGTGATATTTCTGGCAAACGCTTTTCCCAGCAATCTCAGGAAAAATGGCATAAGCCTTCTGAGCACGATGAAAGAACACCAGATGGCCCAATTATTATTTCGTGTTATTCAATTACAATAGCAGAATATGAATCAATTCAATCGACGAATTAATTCATAAGGTTTACAAAAAATTGACATAAAAATTTGAAAACGACATAAAAATCTGGGGTCTCATTTCTAAATTATATGTCAGTGTTATACTAAAAGTAATTTTTAAAAATTTAAAAAATAAAAAAGATCTTTCTATGTATCTTTCGGTGAAAACACCAACACTTTTTGAATAAAGATGTATAATTAATTTTATTTTTTAGCTAATTTTTTGAAATAAGTCGATATAATAATACCTAATACATATTACCTGATTAATTATGCAATGTTATGCTTTTTCAAAGACACTATCTTTTTTACATCACTTTTTTTGTCGATTTGAAAAAATAAACATTGTACTAATTGTAAAATGTTATAAAATATATTCTATTTATGATCACAAAAAATGACTGAAGTTAACTCAAAATAATATAGTTCGTCCAAAAATGAAAAAAAAATCGTTTTTTTTGACCGTTAAGCAGCGGGGCTTACCGGGGTCTTTTTAAAAAAGTCTTTTTTCCACAAGGGTAAAAAGTGGGGAAAAAAGACTTCTTTTTAAAAGTTTTTTTCCCCTTGGGAAAAAAAGACTTTACTCCCCCGGTAAAGCCCCGCTGAGAAGAATTTCCTCTTCTGACAAGCGGATTCCTTTTGTAATAAGAGTTTTTTGAATGTAAACTTGTTATTTTTGACAAATTCAATGTATTCATTAGTCTCCGTAGTCATCAGCTCTTATGAGTATTTCTCTATCCCACCTCTCGGTGGAGATATTACACCGAGTGTAACAAATCCAGTTAAAATTAATTATTACAAGTTTAAATTATAAGTTTATAAATCTTTTAAAAATAATTTTCGAATAAATTAAATTCAAAAAAAGCTAATTTATATATGTAAATTTTTAATAACACTATGAATTAAAGATTATTTGGAATACACAAAGAATTTAGCGGAAACAGAAATTATGTAAATTTTTAAAACAATTTGTAAGAAGGTAATTATAGTATCCTTGATCGCTCAAGCACGTAAAGAAAATCCGATAAAGCTTTCGAAAAACGATCCTTTTATGAATTTAGTCAGTATCGTATAACTTCATTAATTAATCAACCTTTTGCCCCTGAGCTAATTTTCTTTACGGAAAACGTAATTTATCGTTTACCAGCTGTCAATCAATAAAAACGATATATTACTTATTATCAGTTTTCTATATCTTTATAATAAAATGAATTAAATGCCGCGTGACTTGAACAGAAGTTTCGAAAAATACTGAGTATCGTATATTATACTAATTAGCGTTTATTTAATAAACAAATGGTTTTATAATAAAGCCGTTCCGATCAAAAGAGAGAACCAGATTGGTTTAAAATATCATCAAAGAAAGAGGAGGGTACTATTCCAACATATATGATACGTGCCGTTTTATTTCGCTGATTAATTAATCACATTTATTCAAGAAAATTACTCCCTACAAACGCCGAATGAATCAACGGCTTAGAATCAAGACGACTCAATTACAAGAGCCTCGTGAACCAACAAAAGAGCAATTTTGAAACCATCCAGCCGTGAGAAGCAGCCGATTTTTCCATCTCCCACCGAAACACGATCCCGACCGCCGTCAAAACCCTCCAAGAGAGAGAGAGAAAATCCTCCCGAAAGACTCTCGCCTCCTCCGCCGCGCTGCTACACATAAAGCGCGTTGTCTCCGCGGTCTTCCTGCGGCAGAAAATCCTCGCGCCGCCGGCAGCGGCGGCGGCGTCGGGGGGGTCCCCCTCCCCCCACCACGGGGGCCCCGCTCTCGCGAGGCCCCGCTTTCCTGGCCGCGGTGCATCGGGCCCTCCTCGCGAGAAAGGGAGAGCTCAGTTCGAGTCAGCGGCTCGCGCGCTTCGCTGCAGCGCCGTAACCACGAACTCGGGGCCGCGTTCGCGGAAGTCCATTGTGCACTCTGCCTGCCGAGTAAGATCTTCTCCGAGTTGTGCTGACACGAGCTTGTTTTTTTTTTTGTTTTTTTTGTTTTTTTGTTTCTGTGCTCTGGGTTCTGTATTACTTGGGATGAGTTGTTCGGGTTGAGTCGCTTAGAGTTATTGGCTGATGTTTTACTGGACGGGAATGGTTTTGGGGTTTGAGTTTGATGATTATTGTTGTGACTGAAAGTTGAGGAATATTTCGGAAGAATTTTTATCAAATTTTAATGGAAAATTGTGGTACTTTGTAGATCTGGAAATTTAAGTGGGATTGAGTTTATTTCGTTTGGAAATAAATGTAATTTGCTCGGGATTAACGGTATCATTTGTTTGCTCGTAAATATCGAGATATTTAGAAATTTTCTAGAATTTGCTACGTGAATTGGAAATGAATTCTTATGCAGATTAAGAAGCTTTTGAAATTCCATTCTCATTCAATTCATACAGTAATCGAAATTCCGAGGTTCAAATTTGCACGTTAGACAAGTGACAGTAAAGTCAGTTTAAATACTGCCCTTTGTCTAGACGCATTTTTCATTACCATTTATGTTCTGTATGATAAAATAAAATTGATGCAAATTTTTGCATAAAGCTTGAGAAAACGCTTTAGAAGTACAGAATCGAATGCGATTACGTTCGCAGCTTTAACACGTGTTTTACATTTTTCATAATGAGTAAATGCAGAAAAGAGCGTAAAAGTTGTTCGATAAATTAATATACTACAGCGATTCATTAGAAACGCTCGTAATTCATTCTTATGACTTTATTTATAATAAAAAAAAATAAGTGGAAAATCAAGTTTTATATAAAAAAATGTGTATTAAAATCTTGCGCTTAAGATATTTTCTAATAATCAAGACATTCAGAACGACTTACGCAAAACAATTTATATAATTATCAAAACGGTTTTCCGCTCTCGATCAGCCGAAAAGAGACCTCGAAAACCTCTGTCGCCTCCAAACCCGAACACCACCCGTAAAGATACATCTTGCCGATCTTCGAGCAATCGAAAATCTCGTACGACTCCTCGAAGGCGAAACACTTGGAAATTAACGCTCGAAAAAAAAAAAAATGCAGTTTTATAGCCCGGTGTCTCAGAACTGAAGCCGTTCACCAGATGCCTTTGCATGCAGTAACGCCGAGGTGGAGAGTTCGACGCGTTCGGTAACCGAGGACTGGGGCTGTTTGGACGGTGCTTCTCTCGACTTCGCCGCAGACAAGATGTCGAGGATAATTGCTGTTTTTGTCGGGTGAGTGTATATATGGAGTCGTTGAGCCGTTGTGGTATCGGGTGCGTTCTCCTGATTTATGGGAATGCAAAATGTAGGTGCAGTTTACGCGAAAGAGGCCTTTTTATCTCGTGGTTGAAAATTTAATGGTAATAATTGGCGGTAAAAGTGTTTTCTTTCAATTTCCGGTAAAATCGGCGGACGAAAAAAATCATCGGGTGATATTATGCATTTAAAGTTTGTGAAATCTGTTGGAGATAATTTTACTTTCGTGATAGCGATTTAAATTTGTTCGCGTATCTTTTACTATTTACATATTTTATTTGCGATTCCAGCATTTACATGTATAAGAAGGATGAAAGGAAAATTATATAAAATTATATCGATAAAAATCACAATTCCAGTAGTAGTCATCGCTAATTTTCTCGGCGTAATTAATTATGATTACTTTGCAGATATATCATTACTTTAGCGTTTAAATTGAAATTTAAAATGTAGAACTTAACTTTTTCACGCAAGCTTTATTATGGTAATTTTACATGTCGAACAATTAAAATTGACAAGAATCAGCTGGTAGTTTTTAATATTTCGATTTGCACCAGTTAAAACTTACATTTTTCTGCCACCACTCCGTAAAATCAGCTCAAACGTATTCTACATATTTCAAAAAGTAAATATTTACGGACCGCAAAAGAAAAGGCTCTAAATCACGGCTAACAGAGCGGCTTTTCATTAAGCCTCTAAACGAAACAATTTCATTCCCGCAGCCAACCGAGATGTATACGTTGCATAAACGACAATCGGCGTAAATATATATCCCAACCGGCCGGAACGCGAGCCGAGAAAAACGCGCGGTAAAATAATCGACGCCGATTGTCGATTAATGCGAGGCACTTCTGAGAGAGACGAAAGAGGCGATCCTCGACGATGCCAGACGCAATCCGTGAGCGTGTGCACGCAGGTGCAATTACGTGCGATTTTCCTGCCGAGTATAAATATACCGTTCGTTCGCGCCTCCTTTACCCGATTCGTGTCAAGAAAGCCCGCGCGCGGAACGGATATTATTAATCCGCCGGTCTCGAATTCGAGGGAATAAGGTCGAGCATAGACGGACGAGAAAGCCTCTCGGCGAAACAAAGAATTATGCTAATTTTTCGCGGCGAAGCGCACGTTGGAAAAGCGTCGCTGACGGATAAAGCGGCGCGCGCGGTGCGTTAAAAGTGTGTATACGCTTGTCTCGAGGTGTAATACATATACTTTAATAAATGAAGCGCTTCGAGGCCGGTCGATGCGCCAGGTTCGACGCGGAGGTTGGTCGTCGTGAAAGTATGCGATCGGGGAATATAGCCGAAGCTCTTTATTCGGAATTTCGTTGGAAAAAAAATTGGAAATTATCTCTTTCTCGGCGGTAAATAACCGGGAGCGCTGTACGGTGGTACGCTTGGAATTCTTGTCGATTCTCGAAACTCGATTGTCGGACGTGTCGTGTGTCTTGATGAATGCTGAATTAATAATAATTAAAGGTTTTATTTTTAACCTGGAATATTTCGCAATGTATTTCTGCATTTTCCTATATGCCTATTATTCATTATGATAATTTTACCCATAAATCTGCGCGGGAACAGTCGGATCTTGACATTGAATTGTTTGTTCGACGAGCTGCAGCTCGTCCGACGCGAGAATCGAAATCCATAAAAATATCAAATCCGTCGATCGAGGCTGAACATTCGAAGGCGACGCGGCCTCTCGAAGTGCATCGACTCTGCTCGGCCGCTAAAAGCGGACCGAGGAAAGAAAGTGCAACGGGCGTCGTTGCGCTACGGTCAATTAGCATCGATCACGCGCCGCAATGGCAACAATAACGGGAGGCAGCGGCGGAAGATTAGCCTCGCGGAGCCGATCGCCGTTGCCGCGGGGAAATGGACGGAGGGACGTTTTAGAGAGAGAAAAAATGATTCTTGGAAGCGTGGATATTGAAGTGAATGTATATAGTCCGATGTTTTCTTAGTAGGGCACTATTTTCTCGTGATACGGATTGATAAGGAACGCGTTAAGTTGGCTATTGAGAAATTGCAATTACTTGCAAAAATGCATTGTACTTTATCGAGTGTAAAATTGAAAATAAAAAACGCGATTGTTCGCCAACAAGTTGTAGCGCATTCGAGCTGCTTGTACTTATACAGAAGCACATAAATCTCCATCTCCACACTCGTTTTCCCGCAGATCCAATGAATAGAAGTCAAGTCTCATTGAGCGCCAGCAATTCTCCTCCTCAGAAGCTGAAACACGAAAGAACGGCAAATAAAAAAAAAAACAGAAAAAGCCGAGACACCGCCGACAAAACAAATCGCAGATCTCATTCAGAAAAACTCGCTCGAGCATCTCGTCCGAACCTCGCCGGCAAACTCTCTCCTCTGCACCCACGCCGACCTCCAGTCTCTTCCTCGTTTCGATCCTTCTCTCTCTCTCTCTCTCTCTCTCGCCCTCGTGACTTCCTTACGTAATCGAGCGATCGCTCCGCGCGCGCGGCATTCTCCTTTTTCTTTTTTACGCGCCGCGCGCGTCTTTCACTCCGCGGGGAGAGCCGACGATCGATGCATTATGTACGCCGAGCGTATATTTAATTGCAAGCGGGGACGCGCTCTTCTTCTTTGTTGCCGAGAGAGGGGGAGACTTTTCGCCGGTTATGTAAGGAAGTGCCGCCGAGCGCGGATTCGCGGGGGTCTGGAAAATTTTTTAATGGGGAAAGCTTCGCTTTGAAGAGCAGATATTGTTTAATTCGGTTCGGACACCTTTTAATTCGGTGAATCGGTTCGAGGAAAAGTATTGGTAAATATTTTGAGCGCGAACGAGGATTATGACACAATCCGACTAATCCGGTAGCCACAATGCGAATCTTAAGTCATAAATTATGTCAGAATATTCCGAAACAAAATAAACGTATGCACAGTGGAAAAAAATTAAAGCTATACAATGCATTTTAATAGCTAATTATTCAGTATATATACAAAACATCCATCAACCCTGAAACAAGGAAATTTTGCATTACTCTTAAGCACATTCGGATAAAGGATTACCCGCTAATTTGGATGCATGATTGAATAGCGGCATTTGTTGAAACACAAAATTTACGACATATAAAGTTACGTCAAGAAGACGAGTCCAATACCCGAACAATTATTCGAAAGACGCCTCGGCGAAAACTATTAATTACAGCTCTTGAATCCAAAAACTTCCAGCGAAGTTTCGGTCGCCGAGCCGCGTTACAAAATTAGTGAAAGGCGGACCTGCAAAGTTTAATTTCGACCGCCGATATAAATCCCGCGCGCTTATCAGTCCGCAATTATTTCGGCGGCGGACAAAAATCTCTGGACCGATGGATAATGTACAATTCGCTCCGGAGCTGTGCATATATACATATATATACACATTCTAAACTTTGACCTGAAAATTTTCGAAATTGCTCGGGGCCCCACTTTTGTGTCGCTGCTCACCTACGCAATTACGCTCGTTCGCTTAGAATTTGAATAATCGCGCGCAGCGGCTTTAGCTTCGGCATGCAATGACGCGCATAATTTCGCGCGGAATTCAGAGTGAGATCATGGCGTTTAATGGAATACGCGACTGTATCTCGCGTCTCGGGTTGACGATGCGCGTTGAAATAATCCGTTTAAGCCGAATGATTGTTGAATTATTGCGGGGAGAAGTTGTTAATATGTTTTCTGTTTGGTCGTGCAAGGAGTTAATAAAAGTAGTTAGTAAATTGAATGTAATGCATAATTTAATAAATGCGATAAAGTACAGAAATACATTTATTGATCAACTATTGGCTGTAATAGCATGTAAAATAAGTATCATCACTTTCTAACATTTTCTAACAAGTAAATGTTTCGTTAACCGAACAGACTGAAGGATATTGTCTGCTGTAAATTTCGAAAATGCATTCACCAGATTCGACCCATTCAAATTTGAATAAAAGCCAAACGACAGAGACACAAAAAGCTTATTAAATCATCGCGTCGATTACGACGTCCCGTCGATGATTCACCGACGTCTCAAAAATCACCGATACAATATGATACAATTCCTTTAAAAGCCGAAAGTTGCACAAGTATACCCCTACGTACAATGATACCGAACTCGCCCGATAATTTCTAAGGCGATTTTTTACGAACGAGCAGGTAATACCGGTCTTATATCAGCCGCTTTGTTGCGCCTCGAGCTTTTCGAATCGACGTGTCTCGGCGATATCAATGTCGACTCGGCTGAGGTGCTTTCAATGCGAACTAAAAGGGTGACAAAAGGTTCGAGTCTCTGGCTTCTGGGACTCGTTTGACAACTTGCACTGGTTTCAATCAAACGGATTTGAATAGGTTTATTGTTCTGGAGGCGAAAAATGAAAGTGAAAATCTTTAGACAATTGAAAATTAGAATTTTTGTCGTTGTGCGTGGAACAAAGGGAAATCTCGTTGGGTCAATTTTTGAACTTGTATATTGTCAAGAGGAAGTTGAAGACTATTATGTTAATCTTCGTTTTTATACTCTCTTTAATAAATTTTTTTCTTACCGGATTTTCAAAAAAAACTGACTACGTTTTTGCGTATATCTATAATATATTACGTAGTGGTCATATGTTTTTACCGCTTATTCTTATTAATACTAATGGGCATTCCTCAACTTTTTCAAGTAATCTGCATGCTAATTTCGCGTCACGTGCTGATTTTTTACCCGCGAATTCCGTGCATAATTTAAGAAGTAGCTATATAAAGCTATGATATGAAAAAGTGTATGTTTACTCTACGGATTTATTGTGTTGCGGCTTTTAGCTCGACACGTGGCTTTATAATTTTGCACACAAAATGCTCTTTGATAGTCTGGATAGGTAATTTAGATATTTACACTTACTGATTAAAGTTTTAAGGTTTTGTTTGTCTTCTCTTCGTTATTCAGTGTATCTTAAATAGTGTTTAAAAACATTGTAAAATTCTTAATTTCCAATGAAATCTTTGCTTATAAAAATGTAAACGATCCATTCTGAAGTAAAATCTAAAATTTGCTATTTTGATTCAGAAAAAAAACATACACTGATTTGCATAAGGCACTCGATCGATTCGCCTTCTATTTTGACAATATTGCGTTCCAATATTGCTTAGACATCCCATTTGCATTTATTTAATGCTCCCTGATGCTCCTCCCCTTCTATTCATCCGTACATTTAAAACCAGCAGCTTCAAAAAAACCGCATCGCACTTCGCACTTGCACTGCGACACGCACATTTCCCACGGGTAAAAAATCGGGAATTCCGCGCATTTCCCGCCTGCCGATCCGCGCGGAATGCGAAGTCGAGCGTTGATATACAGCCGAGCGCGAGTTTTATTTAATCGCTCAGGCGCACTTGGAGTAAGCGCGGAGACTGTTCGGTCGCTTTACGTGCAGTCGATTGTTGTTTTTTTGTTTTTACCGCGAAACGCCGTGTATTCGCATTGGGAATTAAAAGTTTTATGATTTATCCGCGACGAAGCTTTCAACGGACGTCAGGAGCCACGTGTATAATATAATTCTTTTATAACGAATAAAAAAAAAAAACCAGATCACGACTTAATCTTTGCAAAGCGATTGTGTACACAGTCTTGCGGTAATGCAGCTGATCGCCGAGATTGCTTCGCCCGCAGATGAAATATAAGCGAGAAAACAATATTATCGGTGTAATCGATCCGTGAAAATTAAAAAATGATACTTCACGAATTTATAGCAATATAATTCGAAAAAAGTCCGCACTGTTAATTCCACCGTTCTCGAGTGTCATTATTCCAGTTAGGTTCGGAATAATTTCAATTCCCACTCCCGTTTCCGTTCTGTAGCCGCGAACCCCTCCGCGACTTTATACGATTCAACAAAATACCCGCGACTCTCAGCAGCAGCAGCAGCTACGGCAATAATACGTTTCCACAGCCGAACGCCTCCGCCACCTGCGTCCCCGCGTCCCCCGCGCGGGGGAATAAAGAAAATAAAATTGTATTAACTGTGCACTTGGGAACGATTGCGAAACGCCGCATTGCCTCGCCGCCGCCGCATCTCGCGTATGAATCTAAGGCCGCAGCCGAGCGCGAAAAGCCGCGAGAAAGCGGAGTCGCGAGCGCCAAGTGCGTGATTTACGAGCCGCGCGCGGGGAATAATAGCGGCCGCGGCGCAAGACCCAACGGCGTAGGAGGATTTCGGTCCTTGAACTTTGGCTCCCGGGATTTTCGGCTGTGATCTTGGCGCGTGTTTTTTTTTTTGTATGGGTAAGGGATTTTATGTTGCGGTGGCTTCGGATGAAGCGCTGCGCTCGAAGGGGGAAAGGCGCGTTTTATTTGCGAGATAAACTTACTCAGAAATGTTAGGTTCATCCGGTGAGATTTCTTGAACCGCAAACTCCGCTATAGCTGCTAATTATCTGATCAACGTCTGAATTAAGGCTGAAAAATTCTGCCTCAAGGCTATGTTCTTATTTAAAATCAATTTTCGCGTGACTTACTTATCAATCTTACAATTATTCAAAACAGTTTTAATCCGTTCAATTTCTTCGACAATTTACAAGTATTTCCCTCCACCTCTCTCTTTCTCCAGGCTCCTGTGTCTGGGCGCCTGCACGCGCAGCTCCCTGCTGCCGGCGCGGATGCTGCAGGACCTGAAGAAGCGGACGAACGCGTCGATGGAGCGTTACCACGAGCAGGAGCAGCTGATAATGGAGTCGAACACGCGGCTGAGCCGGGACTCGCCGGCCTGGTACCTCGCCGCCTCCCACGAGATGATACCCGAGGCGAAGAACCTCACGGAGAGGGCGCTCAGGCGGGAGACCATGGCGGTGATGCTCGTCGAGGCGCTGCACATGTCGCCCAAGGACGCGAACTCGCTGCTGCCGTCGGTCGGAACGAGTTTGGTGAGTGATGCTTTTTTCGGGACGGTTTTTGGAGGTTTTAAGGCGTTGAATTAGACTGGATTTACGTCAGATATCGCTGGGATCCGAATGGAAATCCAGCTAAAATCTACGTGGATTTTCCAGACGAAAATCCCACCGTATCTCTATAGTAGAGTTACATTGAGAAAATTTTTTTTGTAAAAATTACTATTTTAATGGTACTCATGGGGTGCATGCATATTTTAATACCGCAATTTTAGTATTTTTTTAAATATATTTCCTAAATTTTATTATTTAGCTTATAAAATTTACTAAAATCATCGTAAAATATACGAAATATATTGCAAAAAATACTAAAATTGCGGCAAAAATTATTAAAATATGAGTATCCCGTGAATACCATTAAATAGTAATTTAAAAAAAAAATCTTAATTTTTACAAAAGATTTCCCAGTGTAACAATTTTCTAATACAAACAGAAACTGCAAACAAACTCTACAATCCACCAATTCCGCCCCTCAACTCCGCCTCTTCCACCTCCGCAGGTGAGCATCTGCTCGGGCGACTACCTGCGCCTGATCGGCGACTGCAAGCGGGTGGAGGCGCGCTACCGCACGCACAGCGGCCGGTGCAACAACCCCCTGTACCCGGGCAGGGGAGCCGCCCTGGAGGCTTACTCGCGCCTCCTGCCGGCCGACTACGCCGACGGGGTGTCCCTGCCGACACCCGGACTGCCCAGCGCCCGGGCCGTCAGCACCGCCATGCACTCCGGCGGGCCGGATTTGAGGTGGGACTTGCTTTTTTTTTGGTTTGAATTCGGTAAATAGTAATTGTCTGGTTTAGTGAGATGTTTAACCAAGGCGGTTGTTGTAAATGACGATTGGAGTTGAAGTCGAATTCAATGGATTGTTTATGATGGAATGAATCGAAGCATAAAAATATTCATAATTAATGTATCAGTTTTATGATCTGATAAGTTATTATTTCAAAAGAACTCTATCGAACTTGGCTTTTATTGATTTTATTAAACGCGAACAATGTACAATCTAACACTAATAAAATCAGCCATAATCAAGAGCCAGTCGAGAAAAATCAAGTTCCATAAGACATTTATTGCTCAAACGCAAATTTCAGCCTCAATTCCCCACAGTTTTCCAGCTCTCGAATGAAGTCTAATCATAACGCCCAAAATAATTAAATCCCATCCCAGCTAATTCCCTTCCTTCCCGATCGCTTCGCTTCCAGCTGCTCGCTCCCACAATCCCCTTTCAAACTCATTCGACTAAAAAAAAAAAAAAAAAACCACTCATTCTCCCCGCAGACACCCTCACCTGATGGCCCTGACGGCGCTGTTCGGCGAGTTCGTCGCCCACGACCTCTCGCACACGCCGCGCATGGACCTGCCCAACGGCGAGCGGCTCAAGTGCTGCGACGTGCCGTACGAGCGCTTCCACCCGGAGTGCTTCCCCATCAGGGCCGAGGACGAGGCCGGCGGCTGCATGGAGTACGCCAGATCCGCCCCGCACCCCGGCAACGCGCACCAGGTTCGTGTAGTTTTTTTTATCAGCGCTTAGCTGCGTTGTGATCTAAGGCTTGTGTGTTGCTATTTTGTCGCGGATCGTTGATTCGGCAAATTGGGGGTTTTACTTTTAGTTTTTTTGTGACCGGACTGCGAATGCTTTGCGCGAATTTTGAATCGGCTGTTGCGTTGAATGAAACGAAAGATCTATTATTGAAAGGGATTGTGCCGTGTATCGAGAAGAGTATACATTTTAAAGATTAACCGCGAACGCAAGCAACCGTCGAGCCTTCAGACTCGGCGCGAGAGTAAGGTGGGATCAATGACTTTGACATATGTTTTTCAATAGCTATTCATTGTAAACACGGCAGCGATTTCCGCTTGTGTGAAATTCCAGCCGGCCGTCTTTCTTCTCGGGTTGTCTTAATTATCGCGTCAAGTGGTAAACGTTCGTTTACAAGCGAGCGTAAGAGTTACATGATTTTTAATAGCCGTCATTACCGAGGGGGGAACATTTGTTTCCATTATCGCGCCTCGCGGATTCTCGGATGTTCTCCGAGCAGTTGGATGGGAAAAGTTTGTGACATCTTTGAAGAGCGAGATAAAAGAAGAGTGATTCTAACGGATTATTAATGAAGAATCGGTTATTTATGCGATAAATGGTGTTTATTGTTTTTTTTTTTTTCTGAAAGACAAAGAATTGGATCGATTTCTAACTCCTCAGAAACTTGACGAATCATCTTTTGTTTGCTTTTTCGGAATTCCAATGACGAAAGAAAGAAAAATGAAAATTCTACGAAAACAGAAAAACCTTGAAATTTTCAAATTAGGAAGAATTCTATTTCAAAAAAAATTGTAAGCTACAGAAGACATTTCAACAATTAATCTATAATTTACCCTTCGAGACAAGAATTCTCATTCTCATTCGAAAAATAAAACAGCAGCGAAAACCTTCAACGCGGCAGAAACATCACCACAGAATATATATTCCAACTTTATCATATACAAAATCGAAAACTCAAGGCAGAGTTTAGAAAATAAGCTCAAAAACGCGACACAATTACCTCCGCGCATAATAATAACGCCGCTCGTCGGCAAATGAGCCCCGCGCAGCATTGACCCAATGCTCTCCTCCGAATCGGGAAGCCGAGATATCTCGCGCGCGTACATAATTACCCCGTCGAATATGGACTCTCTCTCGCCTACCGTTACGCCGCGCTTCTTCCGCGCGTAAATTACGCGTCTCGAGGATACGCGCGGGAGAGCTTTCGAGGAGATTTACGACGGCGAGGGCAGCATTTTCGCGCGGGGATATATCTTTACGGCGAGGCCGCTGCAGGTTTTGCAATATTTTGAGGGCGAATTTCGGCGCGATGGCCGATTGGGAGTTTAACGAGCGGCGAGAGGAGAGGAGCGCTTTACGAGCTGTTATGCGGAGGCTCGAAAAGCCGATGGGTTTTATAAGGCAGTAATGCATAAGCAATGAAAATAACGAGGTTTGTTTATCGCGTCGCGAGCAGCTTCTTCGAGGACGTAAGCAGCGTTTGCGAAGAGATTTATCGGTCAATTTAACGAGGGGCTCAAAAAAAACTTTTTCAAATGGAATCGATAATGTGTAATTATAAAGTGATCGATAAAACTTGTTTATTACATTTGGGTAACCTTGGACCTGAGAATCAATCAAATGGGTGTTAACTGAAAAGAGTAAAAAGGCTTTCAGTCGATAAAACTCATGGATTTTTCTTGATATTGTAGCTAAGGGAAAAGAAACGCCGTGAAAGAAGGAACGTCCTGCAATTACCCTGTTATTTCGGACAAATGGAACGGAAAATAATCGATAAAAAAAAAGACTGACCTATATATCGTAAAAGGAGAAGAAGGGAAAGTCAAGAAGCCATCAAATCTCTCGCAAAAAAGACTTGACATTTATAATATTTCAACGGGGACTCGTAAAATGTTCAAAAAAAAAAAAAGCTTTCGCTCCTCCGCCATTGTTCGCGATGGAACGGCGAAAAGTCGTTTCCAGAAAATTCTCGCAAGAGACCAATAAAGTGTACATGTACAACACGGCCCTTAATCGTAAAAATGGCCAAAAAATGGCTTTATTCGCCGTAAAGAAGATTGCAAGATATTAAGTTGTCGATGCTACCATTTGTAATTGAAGTTATACATAATGTATAGGCACGGAACACTTTATTATAAATCAGATACTTCGGCTTAAAGTATTTCTCAACGTCATATAATTTTTTTTTTTAATTTGATTTATGGCTCGAGCAATTTTACGACCGTAAAATAAATTATGCAATGTATATAGGCGCAATACAATGTACAAAAATTGCAACTTTTTATTTGAGGCCGTAAACTTTATGTTTATTGAATTGATTACTTTGTTAATTGATATTGCTTTTTTGTAAAATGCCTGCCGATACAGGTACACTTTTATTACGATTTTTATTCATAGCAGCATTTAAGTAATAGATTTTTCAAATTTTGAAACAAAACATTGTTTTATTGAATGTTATATGTACCCACTTTAAAGAATAGAATTAGTTATCTTGTTAGATTCAATTTTCTTCGAAGATGTTTTTCATTTATCGTAATTTTTATCTAACGTAATTTTCTTCAACTAAACTAAAGGAATAACCCAATAACAATCAGGATAGTAACAAATAATTATAGTTAACTATAATTTAATAATTATATTTAATTATAATTTATTAAATTATTATAAACAATAAAATTTATCTGCAATTCGCTTTACAATCTTGCAGTACTCCGATAACATTACAAAATAGAATCACAAATTAAAAAAGTCACCGAGAAATGCAGTTTTTTGCCTAAAGTAAAATTGCGGCCTTGCCGACACAAGAAAAATTCCATGTTTACTACTTCGCTTTACTCGGAATCTATAAGAAGCAAACGAAAGAACTGATTCTCTTTCAAAAGAGTTTGTACGTTAACATCTTATTTACGATTACATTTCCAACCTTAAGAAACAGCGTATAGTTACCCAATAACATCTACTGCCAAAGATATAAATTTTACATTTTTACGCTCGAACCAAACTTCATTCCCGCCTTGCACAAGCACCCCTTCGTTCCTCCTCTCGAGAGAAAAAATATTTCTTTATTCGCAGGGCTGCAAATTGGGCGCCCGGCAGCAGATAAACCAGGCGACCTCGTACCTGGACCTGTCGCCGATCTACGGCAGCACCGAGGAGACTGCCCGGGTGCTGAGGTCCGGCAAGTCCGGCCTGATGAACACCCAGCGCAAGAATCTGCCGATGCCATCCCACGACTCGCGCAACTGCCGCACCGAGGGCAGCGCCTTTCCCTGCTTCTTCAGCGGCGACTCGAGGATCAACGAGCATCCCGGACTAGCGCTCATGCACGTACTGTTTTTGAGGTGATTCTTTTTTTTTTTAGATTTTTTAATAATAGTTTGATCAGGTAAGTATAGGGGTTATACGCCACACCCAAGGGGAACATTTAAATAAGTACACTGATTAAGTGAATCAAATTTATTTAATATAAAGGCGACAATAATCTATTAAGTATGTAGAAAATATAACGAAGTAACATCTTCACGTTTTGGGCATCTTGCCCCGACTTATATCTCATTCAATATAAATTGAATAAATCCTTTTCTCGTCAATTATATTTCCGCATATAATATTTTCATTTCAACCGCGTTTCAGGGAGCACAATCGCCTGGCGGACAATCTGAAGCACATCAATCCGCACTGGGACGACGAGCGGCTGTACCAGGAAGCTCGGAGGATCGCCATCGCCGAGATGCAGCACGTCACCTACGGCGAGTTCCTGCCCGTCGTCCTCGGCGAGGCTGCTCTCGACGAGTGAGTGAGACGGGAGGCTGCTGTTTCTCTCCTCGCGGATAATTCGAAATATTGTGCATTGATTATGCATTGCTCCGTGATGTATAACGCGACGCGCGGATTCGCGATTGTATGCTAAAAAGTGTGTGCTTTATGCTTTCGTTTAATGTCTCCGAGGCTCGTTTCGATTTTAATCGATGCGGATCCTTGTAATGTAAAAGTTCCAATTATGATGTTTTTTTTAATAATTGCAAACGTCTTTTTATAGTCGAAGGATCGAGAGGATAGGTTTGTTCTAAAAATTACCGTGAAATATTATGTTTGCGCGGCGACACAAAAATGATTTTCAGACTCGCGTGACCGAAGCAAAATATATTGATCTACGCGAACGAATAAATCTTCCAGTCACCGAGGTGTTTATATACTGCCTCCTTTAAATGGCAATATAACGCGTAACGAATTCAACTTTCACTGCATCCACTGTTAAGTCATTTTGAAGCTAATTACATAAAATTATTGTGCAACCCGTACGTATTTTGAACTCTGTCAAGAGGAAAATTCAAGTTCAACTGCCGATAATTTGTCGCTCGCGTCACGCGGCTCGAGGAGAAAACCGTTAGTCTCTTGGAGAGAAAAAAAACTTGAACGTACGAGAAAACTCCTAATACATAATCGCTATTAGAAAGCGGACAATTTTAAAACTGTTAAAAAGACAAGATACGTAAAATCAATTCAAAAACCTCTTCTAATTTTTCATACATATTTATATTTTTTTTTCTTTTTCCAGCTACCCTGGTAGAAACGTTAAGTTTTTGGCCAATTCTTAGCCTCTTTTGTAGTTGAAAACGACAAATTGCTATTATTTTTTGTCATTATCAAATAATCAAATGTGTTTGCTCATGAATATTTCAGTGTAATGATATTTTATCTTTTAAAATGATGTTCCTATGGTTTTTATTTAATTTAGGCATCAATTTTATGTAAAAAAGGTTCCATTTAAAAAACACGTTAACCAGTCCACTTTAAAAATTCTCGCGAAATCCTTTACTTACATAAGCCGACTCAACGCCCTCTTCTCGATAAAAAAAAACGGAAAAATCACAAGCATGCACCTACATTATCTTCCAGCTACGACCTGAGGTTGTCGAACCGGGGCTACTTCACCGGCTACGACTCGCGGGTGGACACGACGATGGACAACGCCGCGGCATCGGCGGGCCTGTTCTTCGTCGCGGCTCTGACCCCCAAGACCCTGGACATCGTGGACACGCAGTCCGATCACAAGTCCGGCGAGCGATCGCTGCTCTCCGCGTTCTACGCGCCCCAGGAACTGTACGAGGCCGGAGCCATTGACCGGCTGATCGCCGGAGCGACCGGTGAGTTTGGATTGGTTGGAGGATTAGCGTTGTTGGGAAAATGGAGATTTTTTGTTTGAGCAAAAGAGCGGTGATAGTTCAGGAGTGGTGGAGGCCAAATGTTGGGTCAAAAATGGAGTTTTTCATTTTGTGATATATTCTTTTAAGTTCACATGCTTGGTGGTTCTCAACTTAGAGTAGTTGGGAAAAAGTCGAAAACCTACGAGAAAAAGTTGAAAACAACCTCGTAAAACACACTAGTACAATAATACGGTTTGTTTCCATGTGCATAAATAACCCAAACAGTATTAGATTACGTTGTCAAGTCTCGCCTGACTTTCCGTCAGATGCAAAATCTGTAAAAATCTGAAATTAGGAACGGAAGCTATTATAATCGTCGCATATTATTCTATATATATTACATAGAATTATAAAGTAGTTTTTTACAACAATTCGAAGATAATTTTTTTTGCTATCTGAAAAAAATGTTCTACCTAGAGAAGCTTAGCATATAGGACCTCCGTGTTAATAAACTCAAGTTTAACATTGAATTTCTCAAATTTTAATACCGAAGGCGGGTTGAAATTTGTATCACGTATAAATCGTACTTAAATTAACATATAATATTATATGTCAAGATAATATTATAAATATAAATATCAATATTTTTTCAAGTCAAAGATCTAGTTTGGGATTTTCTTATTTGCCAAATTTACATAAACTTCCATGGCAAAGAACTTCAGGTAAACTTTGGCTAAAGGAAATTTTTTTTACACGGGATGTAAATTTTAAGAACGATTTAAGAAATGGCGTTTATCGTGTGAACGTCCTTCAATTTATACACAAATGATGTACATTTCGAATTGCTTACTTCCAGCTCTTTTAAATTTCTAAAGCAGATGTCAAAACACGAAAATTTATTAAAAAACATTCAATTGAAACGATTAATCCACTCAAAATGTTTGACTACAACGTTTCGCAATAAAAACGAGCAGCCAAAGCGTTATTTCCCCCTTTCGCATAAGTGAAACGTTTTAAGCAACGAGGCTCAGCAATGACTGCGAAGTAAAAGGTTTTTAAAGCGAGGTGATTTTCGATGACTATTGTTTTTTTCCTCTCCCACGCGCACACCTGTTTCAAAACCGCGCATGAATAATTTAGCAATTTGCACTTTAATTGGCACTTTGAGAGGCTAAATTTGAAAAAAAAAATCAAACTAATGGGCTCTCCCGCCGTTAAAGAGTCGTTGCACAATTTTTTTTTTTTTTTTTTTAATGGAACGCAGAGGTACATTTATCTGGGAGAAAATGGGAAAGAAAACGGAGGCATTTAAAGAATGGACGCGGTACTCCTTTTCGCAGGTTCACATCCGCTGTGTTTGAGGAACTTGCGGCTCAGTGTCGCAGTGCGAGTCGCTTAATTTACGCCGGGAAGCTTGGTTTATTAAAAATTACAAACTATTTTATATTAATAAAATACATTGATAACTTTTCAAGCTGACACCTCTCCTTCAAAAAGCTACATAAAACACCCCAAACAACGAAAACGCACACTGACAATAAGCTCTCTCTCTCTCCCTCCCAAGCCGGGCACTCCCGCAAGCCGCTGCCGCCGAGTCTGAACGAGGTGCTGGTGGAGCGCTACTTCCACGACGGCAAGACGCGCGAGGCGCCGGTCGACTACGCCGCGCAGATAATCCAGCAGGGCAGGGATCACGGACTGCCGGCCTACGTCCACTGGCGCTCGGTCTGCAACCTGCCCGAGGTCAGGAGCTTCAAGGACCTCGAGGGCACCGTCGCCAGGGACGTTATAGACCGGCTGCAGGGCGTTTACAGGTGATAGAACGTGGTTTCTTTCTTTTAGGGTTTCTTGTATATACTTTTGTTTAACTTCGTAAAGGCGAATTATCGGGTTTATCGTGTTTCAGGAAAGTCGACGAGATCGACCTCGTGACCGGGGCGCTCTCCGAGGCGCCGGTGGTCGGCTCCGTGCTCGGTCCCACGTTCATTTGCCTCCTGGGAAGAACGTTTAGGAACATTAGAATAGGTGAGGGCTACTCGTTCATTTCGACGCTTTGGTTTATGGAAAGCGATTTATTTTAACGTCTTGGCTTTCGCGATCAGGTGACCGGTATTGGTACGAGAACGGAAAGACGCCGGGATCGTTTTCCGTGGAGCAGCTCCAGGAGATACGCAAGACGACGATGGCGAGGATACTATGCGACAACGGGGACAGGCTGAAGCGCGTCCAGCCGAGAGCTTTCCTGCTTAAAGATAGGTTCCTGTGAGTATTTTTAATTAAAATTTATTACCGAAGCTTGAAAAAGACTGACTGGCGGTTGAGACGTTGCAATGATTGGGAAAATGAATTAAATTTTAAAGTAAAGTCTACTGGGTACTATAATTAAATTTATAGTGTCTTGTTGATTGAAACGGATTTGTGCTGTCGCTCCATTAGAGACTTTAAGTTTTTCTTATAATAAATGTAAAACAATGACTGTTATTTATTACGACACTCGCAATTATCTCGAGCGCAAATTTAGTAATATCAGCGCGAACGCCGATTGCTCCACTTGGAAAAATGAGAAAATTAAAAAGAAAAAACGATCTCTCTTTACAGGAATAACATGGAAAATTGCTCGCTCTACAAAATCAACGACATGAACCTGCTGTTCTGGAAGGAGAAGCCTTAGCTGCCATCGGACGTTCTTCTCGTCTCCCTCCGTAATTGTTCCGAACGCGACGACGATATCGAACGAGTGCAAGAGAAAAAAGAAACGCGACGGTATATTACCCTCCTTTTTCTTCGTATTAGCGTCGTTACGCCCGAGACGCTTCCCGTCTCCGCGGCGGTTATGCAGAGTTTAGCCTACTTTTGCCGAGCGCCGTTTTTCGCGTCCGCGCTTTCAATTGCCAAGAAAAGTAGAGTGAATTCCTTGAGGATGGTATATATAGTTGTATCATAGAAGATGCAGGAAATTGCGAGGTGTTTTTTTTTTTAAGGAGAAGCCGCCATCCGTCTAGACGAGTAACTGGGTAGCTTTTCCATTTTTTTTTCTGCGTAAAGGAGGAGACTGGGATAATTTGCACCGATAAATGGATTACAGTTTAAATGTTTAGCTTGTTATTCCTTGGAGGCGATCAGTATTTCAAGAAAATATGAGTGTAATTTAGGAAACTTTTCAAGAGGATTCTGCCTTATTCCTTATTTAGAATTTAGCTATATACAGTTTTGTAATTGATAGTATACGTATATCACGTGTGTGATTGTTGAATATTTTGTAAATAAATTTAATAAATTGTTTGTTGTAAGATAAAAATTCAGCGTTCTTAATTTATTCATTCACCAAGGAGTCGTCACAAAAGCGAAACGGTAACATTCTCGAACCGATTTCAAGATGTAGCCCAATGCATAAACAACCGAACCGTGTCGATCTCCGAATCCATATTCGAAATCGCTCCCATATCCACCCGAGTTTCCTCACCGCGGTCGCGTCACCTTTCGAAGTTCAGCGTGCATCCGGCGCCTAAAAAAGAGCGCGGGCGACTCGATATATATATATATATAACCACGGCGTGTCCTCTGCTCGATCGCTTCGCAATCGAGCGAGGGGGACAACAATGGGGATCGGCCAGTCTCATAATCGCGCAGCTTCTCGCCGATTGCGCCACGACTTGTGCAAGGATGATGTGACTCTGTTTCTTTTTTTTTTTTTTTTTTCGTTTTCCATCCTCCCGAAAGCGAGGATGTAGATGGACGATCCTCGGTGCGGGTTGCGAAAGCTCTCTGCGCCTTTTTTTTCTTTTTCAAGCTTTTCTCGGAGGAGGAGACCAGATGCCGTACGATTATCGCGAGTAATTGGCGTCGTTATTGCGGCAGAAGCGCAATTATTTGACTAAGTGCTGCTCGATGAGGGGGCTGCTTGCGAAATATAGGCGGGACACGGAGTCGAGGGATCGTTCGGCATTGTTCGGATTGTGTTTTTTTTTGTGCTTGTTTGGGTCGGTTCGAATGGCTTTACTGGAAACGTCTTGCTTTGATTTATTCCGATGAAAAATGATTCGTTTTGTCAGACCTTTTTTGTTGGGCGATTGGCTTACCTTCGAGAGTACTTACCTTTAACGGCGGGTTATTAAACGGCGCTGAATTGATTAAGCTGAGCAACTTAACTTTTGTGTTGACAAATGAGAACCGTAATATTTTGTAATTATGAATTTTTTAATTATTATATACTTCATTTTATGTTAATTAAAAATTTATTTTTGAATGCGAATGTAAGTACTTTACTCATTTTTAAGAAAAGAAAATACAAGCTGAATCATTGCATTCCCAATGGGTTCAAAGAAAAATTTTAGTAACTTTTAGTTTATTACTCGGTTATCATGGTAATTTTATAAATAAAAAACGTCGTCTGAACTGCAGGTGCATACTCCCCTTGTTCCTTCTCTTCTTTCTTCTCTTTTTCAATTTGATAATAGAATCAAACGAAAATGGTAACGAAAACTGTTTAAATAAATAAAAATAACATTTTCGTATTATTAACAAACTCATATTTATTAAAATACTAAAAAAGCTCTAAATAAATAAAAAAAGTCCTACATTACAAATAATAAATATTCAAATTCTCGATAAAATGTATAATAAAACAATACAAAAAACGTGTGTTTCTCTACTTCGTATATAAATTTGACAGTTTCTTGTTATACAAATAACTACACAATTAAATAACGAAAATAACATCACATAAACTAAGGTTAGGCGTATAAAGAAAAAAAAAACATCGGTGGATTTGAAGAAGGAAAGCACACTGAAAAAAGTTACGAATTCTATACAAAAAAGTGCGGTTCGTATCATTAAACGTTTAGGTTTCCCTCGTGAAAATAGACTTGATTTCGTAATTCTTTTTTCAGCGCGTCGGTATAAAGAGGAAATATACTTCAGACACTCAACCAATATCCATGAAAGAATCGATCTATTTAATAGCATTTTGTTTCAAGAAAAAGGAAAAAAGTGACTCTTATAATTAATAACAAACACGTCTCAAATTACGAAGAAGGATTTTTTTTTATCATCCTCATCATCACCCATTCGAAAACACTTTATGCGCGCTCACACTTTTCTCTCTCTCTCTCTCTCGCTCTCTTTCTCTCTCTCTCTCTCTCTCTCTCCCTTTTTCATCGTCCGGTATGTACGCACTTTGCACCCGGATTGCTCTCAATACGCGTAAGCCATTTTAATCTTGAAACCTCGTTCATCGGTACTTTCTTGTTCAACTACAAAAAACTCGGAAAGTTGCGCGCGTCTTAAAAGTCGGAAGCTATAATTATCTTATTATTTTTTTTTTTTTTTCGTTTTCTGCTTGGGTTCATGTGTCTGTTTATTGATTTCAGCGAGAAAATACAACTACGGCTAAGCGTCTCCCTTTCTTCTTTTTTTTTTTGTTCACTGTTATTTATACAAAATGCGAAAAAGGACCTTTAATCGGCGTTCACAAGAGAAATATATATATTTATATATTTATTATGTATACGTATACGAACACTGTAAAAAATGATTGGGGCCAATTTTATTAGGTGGGAAAACGACGGCGCCGGAGAAGGGAAAAAAAGAGATAATCCGCCGGCCGCCGGTGGTTGGGCGCCAAATTTTTCACAGTGTCGCGGTTATTTTTTTTTTTCGGGCGTGCGTCGTTAAAAATACCGACAAACGCGCTTACAAATTCCCAAAGATATACACCTCGTTTGTTTCGTTTGAAAAAAGTTCTGCTCTAGGTTTGTTTTAAGAGAAGGTCGCGTTTGCATCTCGAAAAAAGCTCGCTTATTTAGATATTTTTTTAGGTTTCTTGTAATCGAGAGAAATCACATTATGTCTTTGTGTCGTGGGGGGGATAAGAAGGAAAAATACGTATACACTGATAAAACCAATGACAACGCAAATGTCCTACATATATTGTACTTATAACGACGTGGTAAAAACGTTTCGTCCCGCCGTAACTCGCTTGATTTCTCTACAAGATAATACGTACAAGAAAAACTCGACGAAGCCAATTCTTTTTTATTATATATAAAAAACCATTCAATTACATTGAATCGTCAAAACGTCTTTCCGAAAATTTGGCATGTGGGTGTATCTTTTCTCAAACTGTGTACAACAACAAAGTGGCTTTCCTCCTCTTTCACACATCTCGACTTCCGAGCAAAGGGGCTTTAAGAGAGTGGACGACGAGTCGCCGTTGAGTTTCGCGCCTGTTCTCATTGTTGGGCGCCAATTCAGCGACGACTCGCGGATCAAAAGGAAGAGGGAGAGGCAGTAAGGCGCGACGAAAGAAGGGGGCGGGGATTCGAGGTCTGGGGGACGAATTCGATTATTAGTAGTTACTGTTATTACTCAATACGGTTAACGGGTAATAAAGGGGCGGGAAACTGGGGATGCCGAACCTGTTTTTTTTTATGCCATTCTTTCCGCTAAGGATTATTATACAAAATAATTAGAAAAATGTACAAAAATTCATAAAAATAGTAATAGTTACATAGTACAAATTACTTTTGTTACGTAATTATAAATAACGTTACATTTTTTTCTTGTGATGCGACATTTCTCTTTAATATTTCACTGATTTTTCTACGTGTTCGTGTCTGCGTGCGCGCGCGCGTGTGTGTGTGTGTGTGTGTGTGTGTGTGTGTGTGTCTGTGTCTCTATGTATGTGAACTTTTCGGTATGCACGCGTCTGATCTTCGTCGTCGATGACTCAATGCTGGGTCAAGGTCGTCGAGAGAGGGTAGCACATGGAAAACCTCGAGCCAGTATTGGGCCAACCTTTTAACTTTGTTTATATCTTATCTAATGAACACCCAACATCAAACGCCGCGCTTCTCGGCCGCCGTCCATTCCACTCGGAGTAATTCATTTCTGGCTAATTATTTAACAATGGTTTATTACGCGTTTATTGATTACCGGATGCGCTTAATACGTAAGTCGCGCAATATTTTATATATTATTTTTTTTTCGTTACGTTCATCCCTTACTTCGATCGCAGCTCGACTGTTCGGGGAAACTTTCGGCGCAGGGAAAAATCTCTTCATAATCAAAGAGCAGATGCTGCTGTTCGCGAAAATTTCCCCGGAAAGTTGTTACTTTTCACAGACGAGCGACTGTTTATTTTTTTTTTTGCATTATTTTCCTAAAGCTTCCCAAAACCGTGTATTTAATTTTTTTTTTACACTCACAATTGTACATACATATACATTACAGGTATGCGTACACAGAAAAGTAGGGGGTTCGACGCGCAAGAATCGCGCAAGTAGACGTGTCTATGATTGACGCAACACACACATCGCCAGTTTTTTTTTTCTTCAAAAGGTTACGCTTCGAATTAGGTCAGTCGAAATTACCAAAAAACGCATTGCTGTTTCAAGAGAGTTTACACGTTTATTCGTAAAATTGACTTGACCGAAAGATTCCTTTTACGGAAGCGAGACAGGGGATGATGTGTTTTTTGTAGACATCACATTCGTGTATGTAAGTGTTCGTATAACTGCATGATTCATAAAAAAGAGGCTCAAACCGACCAGCTGTCATTTTTAGCTACAATTACTCATTATCATTCGACTGTTGCATCCTCTATCGTTTAATTGTGGAGCTCGCCTGCTGGTATTGAGTTTTCATTGTTCTTTCTCGTGGTTTTAGTTACCCTAAGAATATGTCCAAAATCATAAAAGCACGCCATGATTTACGTGTTTTTTCTACGCTTTTACATTATTATCACCGTAACGAACGATAACAACGAAGAAAAGAAAAGAACGTATTTCAAATATCATGCGACTTACAAAAAAAGCGCGCTCAAGATAACACACACGAATTGCAACTGGATGTTCTCTCGTTTGCTTGTTTTTTACATACATATGTCATATAAAAGAGAAAGTGAAACAAGAAAAACGCATATAGAAATTCTTTGCTAATATAGGGGATTCAAAATGTCTGTGTACACGACTTTTCGCTATCGGGTCGTCTTATTTTCGTCCCTCTCGCATTAACTTCACCTGCTCTTCCGTTGGTGGGAGAACGTTTTTCGCAAGTGCGACCTCTAACGTCATTGCAGTTAAGTCGAAACAAGAAGATTCGAAGAATTTAATATAATTACGTATAATTCTTAACTCATTAATAACTACGAGTTCTCATTTCACGAGCTTATCAGTGATGGAAATGTTTTTAAATGGAAAGCAAGAGTTTTTTTTTGGATATTTGCTATTTTTCTCGATCGTCTTGTGTAAAAAAAGACGAAAAAAATGATCGAAAAAATGTCAAATACCTTACGATTGACTCTTCGTGGCGTTCGAAAAATTTGCTTATCGACCGTTGAGCTGTTTATTTTTGTATTCGAAAATAGTTTCTGATCTTCTAAATTGACTAAATAGATTATGCTTTAAATGTATTATCGACTACTTTAAGAATATAAAATATCGTATTGCATTGTTTTGTTACAAATTTCTTTCTTGCTTGTATTTCAAAAATCGAGCTGTGAACACCTTTAGAATGTGGCAACTTAGTTTTCAATACTCTAAGCTAAACGCAAACCTTTAAGTATCATATCGAATAAAAAATTATGAAAGTTTATAAAAAATTTTACTTTAAGCCTACGGTAAATTTATCACAAGGAAACTGTTAAACGTTTTAACTGGAATCGTCATTAGTTTACTATTAAAGAAAATTAATCACAAAATAAAGCAGTCGTAAAAAGTAGATCAATTGAGTGATAAGTTATTTATAAAAGTATTTTTTATGAAAGTGTCTTTCATGTAAGTTAAAATTATATTTTTTAGATTTTAATTTTAATATAAAAATTTGTTATTGTATATATAGTTTACAAAAAAGTTCCTATGACAAAATGAAACTTAGTAGCAATTTAGTTACTATGACTAAAAGATACTTCAAACTTTATAAAAGTCTCGAATTTTAACGTACTCGTATTTATATATTTATAGTTCGATATCGTTTATAAAAAAGTGAATCAGGAAAAAACGCGTGTTTTATATTCAAAATGATCGTGTAAATCTATATATCTTTATGTACAAATATGTATAATTATACATCCTTATATCGTTTTTATGTATATTTCCAAGCAGAATATCACTAAATATTTGACTATGAAAAAATTTCTCGTTAAAAATAGTACAGTATTTTTTAGCGCGTCGACCCTCGAATCCTTCTTCGAACGCGAAGAAAATCATCTTGCTTCCCGTCAAAAAACTTCCGTCGGCTCGTGAAAACCTCCGCCAAACTGTATTTCAACTACATTTTAATGCCACACATCAGCCACCGAACGGCATCTCTCGCTTAAAATGTCCACGAATCCACGTTTATTCATTTATCTGAAGACCTAATTTTAACAACAATTACGTAACTTTAAAGCGTTACATATATCACTATACATACTATTATATTTATACCATTTACACGGCTATGAAGATACCTTTTTTTAATTTCTTAAATATTAGTTTTATTTCCCTAAGAAAGTAAGTATAGACGGTGCTTCGCTATATGTGCTTCCGTTTCCCGGCTCGATCGCACCAAATATTGCGACGCCACACACACACACAGATGGAAGTAATTAATCCACAAGCTTTTCCGGCCAATTTTGATTCTTGCAATTGTTCTACAATTAATTGCGTTCCAGCTGTGCTTCAACAATCGATTCCTCGCAGCGCTCCGTTAACTTTCATCTATTACAATTAATAACAATATTTATTATGCGAGCAAAAAAATAAATTCTATGTATATTTTGTTTTTTTATTTTAACTAAGCTACTCCATAATAAGGTTCTTGACAGCCTCGCCGAGCGAGAAAAAAGAGCTCGGCGCTTCCATCCTATTATTCTCACTTTGACTCTACGATTTCATATAGATTTATAATATTATAGAAAAAGTTACTCGCGAGACTCGCCTATGGGTGGCTTTGATTTTTTTTTCCCCGTAATATACTTGTAATTGAAATACTCGGCCGGACGAGCGACGTCAGAGGTGGCACGTGCGAATTTCTCGAAGAAAGAGCCGACGTGCGCAGTCGAGTGCACAGAGGAGCACTTTTCACTTCGAGAAAGTCCTGCATTCGACCGTTTAATTTTTGATGCGAAGTGGCTTGGCTTCGGTCGGCCAGTCACGGAGTGTCGCTTCTTCCTTTGTCTTCGATCGAACCTTCTCTCGATTACTTTTTCATTGGTTTGGGTTTTGCATTCTATGTCGGATTTCCTGAATCGGATCTCCATCGAGGCAAAGGTTCTAAACATAATAAATATGTAAGAAAATAGAAAAACAAACTTATACATACATAATATGTAATAATTATACGATATATAAATATATATATATATATAAAAATGAAATGACTCTGTCAGAAATTGTTACCGGTTCAGATTTTGACTATATCTTTTTCGATGTGCTGAATTGATTATATAGATTTCTGATTATATTATGATTGAATACGGCACCGTTTTCCGCCACATACTGTAATTTACTTTTACTTCAATCTTTCAAACGGTTTTCAAATTTCATTTTCAATGCTTCTTCGCAATTAGGCTGAAACCGACCACTAAGTGGCAAAGCGACGCTCCCGATAAGTAAGCAAGTATGTAATTACATCACGATTTGATTTACAAGCAATTGTAACTTCCTATCTATGCATTATGCGCGTAAAATGCTCACATTCATCATATTATATTCTGATTTTGGTAATTACAAACAATTAGTCAAAAACTGACTGTCCGATTATATACTTCATGGTGAACTTCTTTATACTTATATTTCTAAGTAGCTGCAAAAATATCACAGTTAAAAGACTACGGTGAACTCAAATTTGAATATACAAAAGAAAACCTTCGTTTGCCTCGATGGGATTCGACATTCGACTTTCGTTCGATTCGCACGAGAGGAAAGATCCTACATGTTTTATTGTTTGAATATCGAATCTTCGATGAAAGAGAAAGTACGCAAAAAGTTTTTGTACAAATGTATTATACTTAAGTTACACGTCTATAATGAATAACGAAAAGAACAAACGACATCGAATGATTTCTCAGTTATAGTATGTATAATTTTTTCTATACGGAAAACGTGAAAAATTACGCTTCGTTTTTTTTTTTAATATTTTTTTTTCCTTCCTCGACAATAAAAAGTTTATATTTATGTATATGTATATATGCAAAAAGTTTCTCGCTAACGATAAGTCGTACAAAAATTCAAGAATTCAAAAAATTCTTACTTAACTAACGATCGACAAACTCTAAAAAAGGACTATTTTATTCATATATATTTTCTTCATTAATTTTTATATATAAAATCCGTTCTGCAATATGCTTTTCTTTCGTCGCGACGCCTTTCGAGTCTTTTACCGATTGATTTCTTTCTCTCTCTCTCTCTCTGTCTCTCTCTGCCTCTCAGTTATCCATCCGTTTGTTTTGCTTGCTTTTTTTTTAAATATTATTTGAATTCTTAAAGTGATTTTTAAATTTCATGCTATAATAGAAGCATCGAAAAACTCTAACTTCCTTAAAATTGAAAGTCGCCTGTTGTCATCCACAAGCGGAGCAAAGTATCGAAGAATTTAATTTTACACCGATTAAAACGTTTATCGTAATCCTACACATTTCGTTTTTTTTTTTTTTTTGCTACTGTTTAAATACGAGTTTTAGCTTTTTGTTGGTTTTGCTTTTAAGATTTAAAAAACACGATTCTACATTTAAAAAGTCATGTTACGGTAAAATTTCCTCCGCTCACGAAGACGACTTTAAAAAATGTCAAGGGGTGATATATTTTTTAAGATTTTTTGTCTTTCCTGTTCTGATTGCTTCTTCCTCTTTTCATCTGCGCTCTACGATTCTCATCCTCAATTCTTACCCAGCCGGGAAATTTATTATTCTTTTTTTTTCTCATTAACAACGAATTTTTCCTAATGTACAAAGAGTTCGTATCAAATTTATCGCGTCAACGCGGTAACAATGAAAGGAAAGCTCTCATTATTATTATTATTATTTTTTTTCAGGTATTCTTAGCAACGTATGATTTTGGACGACATAAAAAATTTATATATTTTACAATATATAGTTTAAGCCGATAATTTGTTTAAATCGATTAGAATGGAATATTTTAGGTAATAGTTAACAAGAATACTCTGTTAAAAATGTAAACTTTTAAAAACACATTATTTATACATTTAATATTACACACTTTATAAAAAGGAAAGCGAACCAACGAAAACGAAACTTTACTTATATTTATATTTTATAAAGTTTATCTTATCGTTTTTAAATTATTGCGTTTTTTTTTTTTTTTTATAAATTTACAAATATCAAAAAACACGTCCCAAATCATACTTTACTAGCGAAATTTAATCTCATTAAGTCACCTTGCGAACACTTTTATCCGCCTACGTGAATAATACTGCGTCCTACGCTTTTACTTTTTATGTACTCGACGGCTAAAAACGTCTACGAATACAGTTTTATACTTTTTTTTTTTTCTTTAAGGATCGATATTTGAGGATTTAAAACGATTATCAAATTTGTCCGATAATAGAGTCGTAGGTGTGCGCGCTAAACAACGGACGGGATGATAAAAAACGCGCTCTAAAGTCGGTCTTATAACTTACTTTCTTCTCGAGAAAAACCGCGCGTCTTCCAGCTTGTTTTCTTTATACGCGAGAAAGAAGAACTGAGAGAAAAATTGACTAGCAGCGACGGCGAAAGCGAAGAGAATTCGCCTTGGAATTGTTAATAATCGTACGAAAACTTTTTAGAGAAACTTTACTACACGTAGAATTATTATCGATATCTGAAGATTTGGTGTCGATCGGAGAACTGATTTTTTTTCTTTTTTTTTTTTTTTTCTTTCGAAAAAGAACGAGGGAAAGGACTATCGAACGTGAGCAAAGCACTTTTCCGCGCAGCATAATAAATCCCTGTCGTCCGCCGGATGATTTTTCACAAATTTTCCCGTTAATTATCGAACACATAATACCAGAAGAAAGCCACGTTCGCTGGGATCTCGAACCCGCCGAATATCGCCGTTACTTTTCTTCGCATATCACTTGTGTACACGTTTTTTATTTTATTTTATTTTTTTTGTTTTAGAAAAAGGTAAAAAATTTTTCGACCCCTTATTTTTCGTTTCGCGACACTTGCCCTTTTTACACCGTATAATTATATTTTTCGCTCCGTCGGTCCCCCGCCCGCGCCTTCGTTCGTTCAATTGCCTTCACCCCCCTGAAAAGAATGAACTTTGCGAGCTCCAGATAAGAAACACGCTGGAGGCTCAACTAGAATTATCGCATTAATAATTTCAGTTTTTTTTCTTTTTTTTTTTATTCAAGGTACACGCGAGAAACACTTAAATGTATAAGTACGAATAAACAGGTATCTTCGTTTTGCTCTATGCCGCGAACTTCTTTTCTTTGTTTCGAAGACTCGCTTTTCATTTATTTCTTTCTTTTTTTTTGTATTTTCAATCACTTCGTATTACTTAGCTTGAAATCACGACGTCTCGTTTTATAATAGATGTTATCGATTCTTTTCACTATTTAATAAGCGTATGCAGAAAAACACGTGACAAATACATTGTAACACTAACAGTGTTTTCACTTACGTAATTTTCACTTTTCTTTTTAGAAAAAACGAACGGTAAAAAAGTGTAGGAGTAAAATTGGCTAACGACGTATACGTCGAACGTTTATAATATATATATAATGTTTATCGTAATTATCAATCGAATACGAATACAACTATGATTACTAAGAATAATCGAAAAATTAGGTCTAGACGTTTGAAATTTTCCTTTCGCGCACACAAAAATGCTCCCTTGCAAAAAGGACGCTCAGATAGCATTACAAGAAGGATAGTAGTAGAGTTTTCTTCATTTTTTGGCGGAAGTGTGATACAGCATACGTGTATATGAGGACCATGAAAAATGAAAAAAAAAGAACGCCACCCTGTGTATTTTGTATTTTTTTTTTTTCAAAAATGTTTGTTTTTATTTAATAGAAAAAAATAAAAAATTTCATCATAGTTCTTTTTCACTTAAGTAGATTATAATAATAAAAATTATTCTAGCTGTGATTTCATTAAAAAAAAAGTCGATTCCAAAAAAAATTCATTCCTGTCACTAAAATCTAAGGACAAAAAAATATATATATATCTATGTAGGAGAACACATGTGCTGCTGCTCCCGCTCTCTTCTCTCGGTTATTACAAAAAAACAGAAGAAAAAAAAACGTAAACAAGATTCTCGGTGAAGTATTTTTTAAGAATAATAATAAAAACAGACGATTCGGGACACGACACTGGAAAAAACACTCGTTCGTTACAAACATGGTATACGACAAAACTCACATAGCGATTTTTTGCAATCGATACGCACACTCATATTTAATTTTGTTTTTCACAGTAACTTTTTTTGTTTGCTTTCCTTGCCATGCAATTTTTTTTCTCAAAAGAATTTCCATGCCATTCCTTCGCATCCGTTTTTTAAAATTTTTTTTTTCCTATAATAGACACGTATGGGTTCAAAGCTGCGAAATACAATAAATTACGCTCGACGAGGGGCTGATTTAAACAATTTTCTCATTACGAAACGATAAAAAACAATAGCACTCGATGAAGAATCTATATAAATGTCTATAAAAAGATTTTTATCACTAGTCATCGACATAATTATTAATTAATATATCTGAAATCATTGAATTAGCTACGCCAATAATGAGAAGCTTGATGTAAATTTACTTCGATTGATGTTATTCGTAATTCCAAAATTTGAATTATGAGAACGGATATATTAATCAATAGCGCATCAATCGACGTAACAAATTTTCTACAAAATTTTTGTTTCACCGAGTGCAACCACATTTCCTCGAGCGGTAACAAAAAATTCCAACACTCTCGATCATTCGTATTCCTGAAGAGCTTTGTTTTTTCATTTCATACATCGAGTTTGACTAGTTTAGCTCTTTTTATCCGCTTTATTTACCCTCGTCGGGTTGCGTAGCGCGCTTAGTACCTTCATACGGTCGCTCTTCCTCCATGAAAAATTTTCCGCATATTAATTTATATATATGTATATATATAAAAAGGATCACATTTTTTCGAAGAGAAGCTACCTTAATATAGAAAAAATTCACGCTATATAAAAAAGGTCACATATAAGATTAAAAAAGAAGAAAAGAAGAAACAAACAATCAAGTTTCATGTAAAATTGAAAAAACTCCTTAAGCTAAAAGACGAAAGTAGGGTTTCCAAATATTCAAAAATTTGCCTTTTTGGGAAACGCTTTTCGTTAACAAACTTTGCCTCCTTGATCATTTTTCTCTACTTTGAATACGCAAATACAATAATAATTTATATATATATATAAATATATATAAATCGACGTCATTACACGAACATCGCGAATTGAGCCAACGTCTTCGTTCACTGCGAATCCTCCACCACTTCACAATTGATCCTATAATAATAGTACATACATATATATATTTGCTTAATCACATGTTGAAAAAATTTCCAATGCCCACAGCGCATAGAGAATTTCGTCAGTGAGAACTCGAAGACCAGCGCTTTTCTCTTTCTTCGTACAAATACTCATTTTTTTTTAAAAGTACAAAAGAATGAGAAAATCCGATTGGAGCTCAATCAGCGCGACGCTTCATATACAGAATAATTTAAGTCGCACAGTGATGAATTTTTCTTTCTTTAATCTATTTAATATATTAATGTAAAAAAGAGAAACGCATAATTTCCATCTTTTTTCAGCCCCTCGCGCTCTTGTTTTCGTCGTACAACATTCTGTATTCGTTAAAAGACGCGAGACGACTTTCATTTTTTTTAGTTTGCAAAAAATTCGCACTTATTAAAAAACACATTGCACTGCGCCCAGCATCATTATTTGACCTATTAACGAAGGCGAATTTGCATCGCGCCACATTTTTCTTTAGCGTACAGCAATTAACTTGCACATAAGAAAGAGACGAGCGTTAAGAGACGACTAATAAAAAAAGAAAGTAATTATCGTTAAGATTAAGAGTTACAAAAGTAAAGACTGAAAAATTTTACAAGTTATAATATAAATCGACTAAGCGCAAGGCGTCCCTTTTTCTGTTTAGATAATAGGATCTCCTCTCGCTTCTTACTAGTTTTTGCAACTTTTGTCCCATGCCTTCCTATTTCCTCTTATTAATTAAAATATTACACTTTTCCTTTTCCCCTTAGACGGTCAAAACAAGATCGCAATTATTATTCGAAGATACCTCTTTTTTTTTGCTCTCGCTTCATTCAATTTAGTCACGCGTACAAAATTCATTATTTCAAAAATTACAGTTAGTCCTTAATCGAAATGTTAAACTCGGTTAATAGCAAATCAGCGAACGAAACTTGAGCAAAAAATCCATCGTCATCAAATAATGTCAGTTACCCTTGTTTCATTTTTCTTTCGTCGTGTCACGTGTGTTTGTGTAATACAAAAGGAAGAGTTTTTGCATGTGTGGTAATAGAAATTGTATGCTTGTGTTTACTGTATGTTGTTTGTGTTCTTTGGTACGTGGAGATCTCTACGAAATATAGCGACGCGACGGGTAAAGACCTAAGAAGGGCTATTTCTAGTACGCGAAGAAAGAAACTACAGCTTAAAAATGATCACTTATTTATATTCATTATTAAAAATTTCAATTACATTTAAACATCTTTTATTTCATTATTTAATTAGTGGTCATTTTTTTTTGTAATTTTTTTCCAAGTGGTACTGGGAAAAGTAATCACTAAATATTTTTGCACTAAAGGGTGAAGTAATATACGGCAAAAAAGAAAAATATTGCAATTAGAGATCGCAAAGCATTTGTTTCGATCATAAATTTGCATTAAAAACTTACGCAATACAATATTATATAGTATTTATAAAAAAAAGAAAATATCTATCATAAAACAAAGACATGAAAAATATATAAGGAAACGTAGGAAAAAATATATGAAAGTTTTATCTGCTCTATATATATAGTCACTATGAGTTTCGCGTAAAATTAAAGACAAATAAAATATATTTCTATACAAATAATTATGAGCTTAATGTAGCTGTAATTAAGCATTTAGACTTGTAAAAATGATCGTTCATTGTCTTACGACGAATCGCTTTTTTTTCTACAAATTCATTGAATCGACAATCTTTCATGATCAATGTTATTAATTATTTCATTATTAAAATTAATAATATACTCATACAATAATAACTTTATATAAAAAAATAAAAATCATTTCAATCTGTCGCGAGCAAAAAAACACGGTCTCATTATTTATATTAGTACAATTATAATTAATATATAAATTCGCGATGAGGTCAATCATATCGCTCATATAGACAATTCGATCTAGTAAAAATTCGGTAGCGCAGCAAAAAAATATAAAGGAAAATTAACATATGCGTGTACAAAATAACGTAATAAAAAAGGTAATAATAAGGATTCAATCTTTATATAGGAAGTACGCACGGCACGTACGTATCACTTCGAAATTCTTTGACTGTTTGCGCGAATATCTCTGTTCGCCCTTCGAATTTCGAATTTCAAGTATTGATTTGAATGCAGTTATCGCTCTTAGACGGCAACACAATAATTTTCTTTGTAGACTTAGTGAAATTGCACACTTTATAATATTGATGTCGTCATTTGAGCGATAATGGCGTTCGAAAGCCAGAATAGAGGAAAGCATAGAAAAAAGATTATTAGGTCGCATTATTAAATAAACGTGTGTTGTGTCTGTGTGTTTCATGGATGGGGATACTACTGCCAAAGAAAAGAAAGAAATTAACTTTTCTCGACGCAGCTCCGCCAAAAAAGTTTTGTTTTTTCTCTTCGCTCGTTGAATTAATTAGCTTTGCACGCATTGAAAATTGTGTTTAATTATATCTACATTCGCGCGTACGCACAAGCAGTCGCTCACAGTTCGAAAACCTAAAAATATTTAGATAAGAATATAACAGTGGTATAAAAAACTTTTCAACACTGAAAAATACAAATCTATTGTTTAAATGACTACCAAGGTTTTGCTTGATCCTTTTTTCTCTACTCTCTTTCCGTCGTTTTTTAAATCTTTCTCCTTTCGTTTTCCTCTTTTATGTCTGCTCAAGCATTTTGTCCTTTTTGCATGAAAAATTGCACTCTTAACTTATGCTTTTTTTCTCGCGTCTTTGATCGTCCTTTTATCCTTTGTCACTGATCTTCAATATGATGATTTCATTAAAATTCGCGCGCTTTAAATAGAAGACGACAACGTAAAAAGAAATCCGTAGCAATATATTCAGATACCTCGATCGTATATTAATAATTATATATTAGTTTGTCTGAGGGGCATGGATAAAATACGCGTATATAAAAATATATACAAATATATCGAGCGTATATTCATATATAATCGTATAGAGCCCCGGAGAAAAAAGGTTAACAGCTTCGGGTAAAGTTGTTATACACAATTATATAATATTAAATAATCAATTATAAATATAATCATGCTAAGAGCAATTATATATTATAAAGTATATAAAAGTGTATACACTTTTCTCCCAGTTTTACGTATAATTATATAACAATGATCATATATATAAACAAATACAATTGTACATCGACGAAATTCGCATTTATATAATAAATCATATATAATCATACGTATGAGTTTGGTTTTTTCTTCCTCGGGTTGTATGTTATGCACACGTATTTAATTATCTTCGCGTTTTACAATATTCAGTATATTATGCTTTATCACACTTATTACAAAAGAGGTGAAGAATCGCGTACCTAACACATTATTTTTATTTTTTAACGATTATCATCCTTCTCGTTTCTCTGCACGCGCGAAAGAGGGCGTATATTTGATTTTCTTCGCCGATCAGAAATTATTTCAATCGTCAACTTGTCCTCGAAGAATCTTCGCTTGAAAGCTCGAGAATTTTAGATTTGCGCATGTTTTAGTCTGGTTGATCTTTCTAATGATTTTTTTTACTATTCTTCTAAATTTCTTCTGATCTCGCATGATATGTTCAAAATTCCGTCGCTTGTTGGTTTTTTTCTAATGAGCGCGAAAGATTTCCGAGACTAGTTGTTTGATTTATCGAACAGCTGATTCGAAAGGACGAAAACACGCGAGAAAATGAATGGGCTTGTCTTTTTGTTTCTTTCTTTTACTATAACACGAAGAAAAAATGTGACAATGTTCGTTTAAAGTTGATTTTTCATCATGGAGAATCTCAAAGTATTTCGTATGAATGTAAATTGCTGAATTTTGCCGCGACAGCAGAGATCATTTGTTGAACCGACAAAATTCTATTCAAAACTTGAGATTCAGATGGTGATCGTATTTCATTTTATAGTTATGGTAATTAAGCACAGAATTTGTCACGCGCACACAAACTAAAAAATGTTTTAACATCCCGCGCGATTTTTGTGCGGATCTTACATTACTTTTGAAATGACTTTGTTTACGCTGAAATATGCTTTGTACATAAACATTATTACTTAATACATTAATTTTGACATCATATTTATTATTATTCTTCCTATTATTATTAGTATCAGTGTACGTATATGTAAGAAAATAGTTAAAAAATTTTTTACTATTAGAAAAGAGAGATATTGTGCAAACGAAGTAGATTTCTCAAATATATGTTTATAATATATGAAAAATTTGAAAGAGTTGAAATGCCATTGAACATACAAAAGCATATTAAAGTCACATCGACAAAACGATTTCAAAAGTAATTATCTTCATAGGTTTACAGAAATTCTTGTAGCACTTTTTATCTAAGCGTCTCATAACGTGTGTGTCTGTCTGACTCTATTTTTCTTAGTAACGTGTATTCGTGTTTGCGTGTAATTCAGAAAAGAACAAAAATATAGGTGCATTTGGTTATGTATACGTGTCGAGAGTAGATCGGATAACCATATTCTTTACTTTACTAATTATTATTACTATCGACCGGTCATGTCGCGTCCGCATCAAAAATTAGAAAAATTTCTCCCCTATATTATATAGAAAAAGGATTTTTTTTTTTAAATTGCCGGTTCGTTTCCGGTTTCTTATTCAGGTATTGAAATAACGCTACTCTCTATATATATAATATATAATATATATATAAATTATCGGTTGATTTAGGAGAATTGGTACCTAGGTAAACTTTTTTTTTGCTACTATTATATCAATCGATTATCAGCGTGTTTCGCGCATTTGTCTATATATATTTATATATAGAGCTCTTCCCGTAGAATTAATACGCATAGCTGTTCGTATGTCTTCACATTAAAATCGTGTGTATTATCTCCTCGATTTTTCGTCCTCTCGGGCGTTTTAATTAAGAGAAGTGAAAAAATTAATCGAAGAACGAAGAAGATGCGCAAAGATTCACGCCTACTCATACGAATTGCGTTTATATTTATATATTACATAATACAATATATATATTTATGTATTTTTTTTATTTATAAATTTGACTGCGAGCGTCGCGCGCGTTCGTCCCATTTTCTTATCTCTTTCTTTATCCTCTTTGCGAAGAGATCGAGAATCTCGGCAATAATTTTTATTTCAATGCTCAATCACACAGCAACTCTTCTAATTATTTATTCTTATTAAATTTTTCTTCTTAATAAGGCCCTTGTGGCGCACCCAACAATTGCGCTTTTCGCCTTTTTTTAAATTGCACTAACTAATGCTCGTTTTTTCAATCAAATTTCAAATGTTTTTAGTAGATATATAATTCTTTCTTGTCTTCAGTTTGTTTCCTCCATGACGTATTTCACGAATTTTCGTACGAGCAAAACGAAATATTCGTGGAGCAAATAGATTCCTCATTGGTCTTTTAATTTTATACTTTTCTTCTGTCTTGAAATTTCATTACTATTGAAATGAACAGAATAAATTTTTCTATTCATTGCTTTTTGCCATTTTTCTCATTCTCGACTCTCGTTCTTCGCTTCCATTCTTCTTGCTTATCAATATACTTATTATTTTTTTTTCAATTCAGCTAAGGTTTATTTTTATTAACTTTTTGTTTTGTTCAATAATCTTCGTTATCTTTTTGACTCTTCAAAGAGATCGATCGATCGGCCGACTTTCGCGCGATTCACCTAAATGCCACCTAAATCCTACGGCGGCAAGTTATATATACAAAAAGGAGACCAAAAAAATAAATATATATATGTATATTTATATATATAGATGTGGAGATTACTTCTTCATTTTTTATTTTCTTTATCATTCTCCTCTTCTTGTTTGTCCTTCTTGCGTTATGACATTCATCTTCTAAAGACGCTAATTTTTGTTCTTTATTTGTTATCCATCAAAGTATTGTATTTTTTTTTTTTTGCTACATAATTCTTCCCATCATCTTCGCGTGGTGGCGCTTTTTCGACGGTAAAACCAGCTTTTCGACTTTTAATCGCGATTTCTCGGCTACGTAATCTCCTTCACATTGTTTTTCAATCCCCCTCCTTTTCTCTTCTCACGCGTCGACTTCTCTACCTATTATTTTTTATATCACCTACGTTTTATGTGTTTTGTTTCTTTCGTTTTGCTTGTTTTATTAAAAAAAAATAAAGTATCATAATAAATTCGAAAAATCGATATAAAAATAAAAAAACTGTCTCACCGCCGAGACTGTCTATTCTTAAAAATATTCGGATTACAATTATGTACGGTTATTTCTGCTTCGTCGAGAAAATTCTTCAAACGCTCGTTACGTGTTTCGTTTATTATTAATTATTATTAATATTATTATTATTTATTATTATTATTCTGCGTGTTACTGTGTAGGTATTTTATATACTTTTATATATTCAAGTGTGTATTTTGCGTATGTCTTTGTTTTCTTATGTGTTTTGGTGTGTGCATTTAGATTAAAAACGTCGAGTCGCGGGAAGATACGCGAAATAATTTCTCATTTTGGTTGTTCATACACATACATTTAGTAATATATATTTATATAATTTTAATGGCATACAAGATTTATAAATTACTAATAGTAAAATGCTACAATAAACTAATTAGTAATATATGAATCGTATATGCTCTCCATTAATTATATAAATTTAAATATCAATATATATTACTAAAAACCCGTCGTTCCCACTTTACGCGTCTGGAATCTACGTTATACACAATTACAACGTGGAAAAACAAAAAGAGAATTCATCGTCGTACGCTCGGTCATTTGCGTTTACATTTGCAAAACGAGCCACGCCGTAGGTAATATCCACTTTTCCATTTTCTTTAACACACATCTCGACACCTCTCTCAATTTGAACTACACGATTGCATTAATTTTATACTTATTAACTGTTTTTTTTATTCATTTGATTATATACACCGAGATAAGAAATCGTGATCAAGTGTATGTATTTATGTTTTTAGGAGAGAAAGATACACTCTTTTCTCCGAAAAGAAAAAATTACGAGCGCTGCCGGCGCGCGGACAGGTATAGCAATGTTCGGGTAATTTTCCGATTTTTTCCTAGATTATTTACATGAGGAGGGGTGAGCTACTCATCGCATTTTTCCGATTCTCTCTCTCGTTACTCGCTGGATACGCTTACGTTTCTTTTCTTTTTTCTATTTTAATTACAATGATTTTGCTGATTCGGTTGCTGAGCATCGCGTAACTTATCGAAACTTCCAGTTCTTATTTTAAAATGGCGTGAGAGCACAATTATCGACGTTAATTCATTGAAGAAACATAATAGCTTTTACATTCGAAGGTTACAATCTATTCTGTAAACCTTTATGGTTGTGTAATAAAGTGATAATATACACATATACATGTGTAATAAATAGATAAAAAATGTACTTTTTTTCTAAATTGAAAGTGATCAAAATAATTAATAGAATATTAAAATATTGCATTGTGCCTGTTCAGATGTGTAAATCAACTGAGTACAGATTATAAGTCATATGCAAAATTATTTTTTATTAATAAAAGTAGTAAATGCTTGAAATAAGTATATAGGCAAATTTTAGTTTTTGAATTATTTAATAATGTATAAAAAACTATTTTGATTTAAATTCAAGAAATTAAAACAAACGCTAGCGAATAAGTTTCATTGTTTCAATATAAAATTTTAAATTTATTTAATCATTTAATTGATAATAATGTACAATAGAAACAACATTGAATTATAAATAAATATCGCACGTACAACATTACGAAATATATAAAGACTACAATATAGATCAGAAGTTAGAAAACAAGCAAAATCAATTCATTTTAGATATTCTTTGCGTGTCAAAGTCTTTTTAACGCGAGGCACAGATTTCATTTAGAAGAATAGATTTTTATTGTCTTCTCGTGTGCTCAATGGCGAAATAGAAATAGAATCGGAACTTAATTTTAATCAGTAAACGCATACATTCTACATTTTTGGTAAAATATGATACGAAGGAAGCCTCGATGAGTCAAACGAGTCAAAACTTCATTCGATTTCGAAAAATGTTTATCTAAATTTATGCTCAGGTACATCACACGCGCGCATCTCGCCGGCGAAAATGTCGATGTAACCAAAGAAAAACGGAGGTATAAACTTTCCCAAAAATTTCATAGAATCTTGTCTTACATTAAAAACTGTAAAAATCGTGCGTCAAAGGCCAAATAAAACATGCTTATTAAACGAGTAAACCTAGATACAAATTGACTATGTTAAACGTTCTTCCGTCGGCGAGGAACTCAATTAAGTAATGCAAACGTACTTAACGCCGTGACGTTCCTGAACTAACTGAATCAGCAAAAAGCAAAAAAGAAAAAACGTAAGTAGCTTTCAAAATTCTCAGGGAAAAATGTAACTTAAATTATACATAATTCTTGTGTAATTATATATAATTTACGTAGACTTATATATATTTTTTATATAACTAGATCTAATCATTTTTCCCTAATTTCGGTGCAAAAAAATAATCAACGTACGCAATAGTTCGAAGGGTAAAAAACAGGTTTTCGCAGCTACGCAACTGGGTAGAAACAATCGAGAGACGGATCGAACCTTTGCGGCTCTTCGCGTCACACATTCTCCCCTTACACAATTCATCGTCACCTCTGCCATCGTTACGCAAAATATACGTATGCTTGTGTTACAATTAATAACGATACCTACGTAGTTTAAGTGTGTTTGTGGATGTGTTTTGTGTTTATATTCTGTTACCAGTGGTTTTTTTCCTTCATTAAACATAGTTAATAAAGATCCTTAAGTGCTAGAGAAACTGTGATACAGAGAAAATTGGTTTCTTCCTAAAACACACAGCGGTAAAGCGTGGATTTTTCCATTTATCGATTATTTCAACATTCACCAAAAAAAAAAACCAGAAAAATGAAAGAAAACAACCGAGCGCCGGACACCTTTATATTTTCATTCCTCTTCACTTCTCTCTTCATCATTTTCCTAGAATACGACACCTCGCCGCTAGTCTTCCTCTCTTTCTTGCTTCTTTCATTCGAAGAAAAAACTGCAGTAAGATTGGTGCGTCGAGGCGAAACAGCACAGCGGCTCAATCCTCTTCATTTCCTATTTTCCTTCCTCTTCTTCCTCGTCCATCGCAAAAAAACACACCGTGAGAGATGGTTGCGGGAATAATTAGTGGAGTAGTAGATAGGAATAGAGATTTTTTTTCGTTTATCGTAATAGCATAGTTTTAGTAGTAATGAGAGTTTTTCTTCAGTAGAGTAGCATTAGAATAGTAGTAATTGAGTATGGGGTTTTGCTTTCCATTTTTCCATTCAATCCTTCTCTCTATGCCAGATGACAATTATTTCTCATCGTACCTTCGAATCATCGGGTACGCTAAATTATCATTTCCTCCTAATCCGCCAAATAAACTTGGCTCTCTCTCGGTCCCTTTTTGCCGAGAGAGAAAGCAGTGCTGGTAAAATTCATGTTTTTTTTCTTAGCAATTAGCTACGAGCCGCATATGCTTTGTTATGCGTTTTTGTCTGTCGTGTGTTGTCATTTTTCAAGTGCTTTTCAACGACGGCGACGATGCTGCTGCTGATGCTGCTGCTGGTGCTGGTGATGTTGTTGGGTCTGCTGCTGCAGTAGTTGTGGCTGGGGTTAACACCAGCGGAAGGGTACGGCACGCGGCCGGTCAGCTCCTTCCTTCACTAGAGGCTTGTGGAACTCGCGACCTGGCCGCGAGTGAATCGTCGCCCAGCAATGTTCGCAGTAGTACTGAAACGAAAGGTCAATTTACTCGTTCGTAAAAATAAATCTCTAATGCACGATTTCGGGATCTTGATTCTAATTTTAAGTAGTAAAACAAATACCGCGATAAATTTTAGCGTTTAAAAAAAAAAAAGAGGCGAATTAGTGCATCTTGCAATTCCGCAACGAATTGCGAAAGATGTTTATTGTGTGTATACCTGCAGACAAGTAACATTAGCGCAGAAAAATGGAGCGAACTTGCCACCGCAACGCTGGCCCTGGCACTCGTCGCACATTTGATCATCTAGAACGTACGGTTTGACCTCGACCTGAAAATTAGGCGGTTCCATATTAGCACATTATCGCGCATGCAAAACTTACATATAGTCTTTCGCATATAACGTGCAGCGCTAAATTTGCATGCTTAATTTATGTATTTCCGTATTTTGCAATTACGCTGCGGATATAAATCAGAAAGGTTGCTGTTATCTTGGGGGAGATTTCTTAAAGGGATATTTATTAAGTACTAAATTTTACTCCGCGACGTGTTGATAAATACAAAATGATAATATTTATAATATCGTGTTTAACAAAAATTAAAGGCCAAGTCGTACGATCAGCCTTGAGATAATTTTTTAAATAACGACGTAAATACAACAATTATTTCCTGAATAAAATTCAACAAAACTTTAACCCAAGTAACAAAAGCTCCCGCCACCATAACAAATCGACCAGCTCACCCTCTTGTCGATGTCGCTGTGCTGCAGCTGGACGAATCTCGCTGAGATCGCGGCGATGTAGCTCTGCTGGTTGCTGAAGGCGACCCTGCCCGCGCCCTTCGGGTACTTGAGCTCGGGATCGGTGTCGATGCCGGCGTAGCAGACGCCACCGTACAGCCGGTCCATGATCATGGCGAGCTCGAAGGCCTTGAGGGGCCGCGGCACGCCGCCGACGAAGACGGTCTTGCGGGGATCGAGGGGCATCGAGGCGTCCAGCACGTAGTCCGCGTCGCTCAGCCGCCAGGGCCGAATCTGCACCGGCTTGTCCTTGATCGTCGGCGACGAGACGCACAGGTAGAGCTTGTCGTCGTCCTGGATGCAGGCGTCGATCAGCTGCTGCACCGAGCCCTCGTCCTAAGCACGAAGTTCAGGTTAGTTGCGATGGCTTTTTTTTGGGAGGTTCGGCTTTTTTTTTGGGAATGAGTAGGGTTTGTTAATTAACTGAGTGGTGAGTTTAGGTAAAAATGAGTGTTAGTATTTTCTGGAAAAAAATAAGTCGGAGAGAGTTAAGTATTTATCAGGTGTGCATTTGGACTGATAAATTTTTATTAAGGAACCTGTAAATTTAGGTAAAATATGAGGCTTTTTGTAACGTCTGTCGATAAAGCAGTCTAGACAGTTTTGCATTAAAATTTTTTCTCTTTCCGCGCAGTCAATCAAATTAAAAAACTGCGAGATTGTAATTAAATATTAGCAGTCGCTAAATAATAAATAAACATTTTATAATTTACAGTGTATTTATGCAATTAATAAACAATAAATCTACCTATTCAAAGATAATGTTTACAGTGCTTAATCTCTACTAAATGGAATAAAGTAAAATATAAATTACGGTGATTTATGATTCATAAATAATATTCATCGAAAGTCTCGGGTCTTTTACCTGGAAAAGTAGGAAAGCGTATCCCTTCGGTGGAAAGTATGATTTGCTTTCTGCCTTGTGTGGCCAATCGACGACCAGCTGACCGAAGCGTCGGAAACTTGCTGTGATCTCATCTGTTAAAATCGAGTGTCGTTTAGAAAAAAAAATAAATAGACTTCTTACTGGTAATTTGGCTTTGTACGTAAAACGCCAAGTTTTAAGATTGAATCTCTGAGCTCTGTTGAAAACCTTGATTTGGCTGGCGATTGAAATTAACTTTTACAAGAACGGAGAACATATCCACGCAAAGGACTCGATAAATTTTTTACGCCCCCATAATCCGAAAAGTTACCTTTCCCAACGAATCGATTCACGAAATAAAAAAATTTCCCCAAAGCTCAGAGCTTCAGCGGCGGGGGTCGATCTCGTCGCTCAGCTGACCTTCGTCGATGTCCGGCGGCAGTCCGCCGACAAAGACCTTCCTGGAGAATCGCTCGCCGGTCTCGCTGCCCTGGCTGTGGGGGCTGCTGCGGCTCGGCGAGGAGAGCGGCGCCGTCTGGGGGGCGTTCATGACCCCACCGCCGACGTTGACACCGCCGACGCCGACGCCGACGCCCACGCCGACGCCGTCCAGCTGACCGGCCGCCGAGGGGTCCTCCAGCAGGTTGCCGCCCGCGTCCTCCAGGCTCGTGAAGAACGGCGATTTAGCTGGAATGACCGGGGGAGAGAAAAGAAGGCAGAGTTTTAAGCGGGGCCTGAGATTGATCGATTTACGGCAATACAGAGAAATACCGGTATTTTTTTTTTTTGGCAATTGGAATTGCTGGTACCGTCGAAAGTTCGACTCAATATTCATTTTTTGATTTACAATTAAAGTGTAATTGGTATTTACTCTATACGTGACGTAAATATATTAGTGAGTAAGCTTCAGTAGCTGCGAATGTTTTTTTTATCTTAGCCTAAAAAGTGCATGCTTAAATTTTCCAAGCCTTTTAAAATGGCCGAAAGGTCGGCGAGCTTGAAAATTAAATAACTTAAAAACTGCATAAAGTCGGAGCAAAATGAGCATCTGCCCCCTGCAATCCGTCTCCTCCATCTTGCGCAAAAAAATGAACGATGCAGCAGCAGCAGCAGCCCTGGCCCGAAAAATCGCGAGCCTCTCCCGAAAAACGCTCGCGAAAAAACCGCGTCGGCGATATAAAAAAAAAATCCTGGGGCGACCGCAAAAAAATGGGTGTACTCACTGAATCGTCGCTTCATGGGGAAGCGTACTCTGCGCACGTGAGTAGCCATGTTCTCGGCTCTGCCAACGATCCTCTTGAGCGTCGCCAGGGGTGCAGCTGTTCGGTACTCGCGGGAGGAAGAGGTGGAGGAGGAGGAGGAGGAGGAGGAGGAGGTGGTGGTAGTCGGCGGTGGCTGACGACGACGACGACGATCCGCACGACTCGGAGCTCGACGCAAAAGTGACGGCGCTGTGCAGCGCAGGCGACCGAGCAGCGCGGAGGAGCAGGACGCGGAACGAGCGTCGGATGTTTTTATGCGGAAGTACGTCGGACGAGCGATTCCCGAGAGGTGAGACTTGCCCGAATTTCGGATGGCCAGGCGCAGAGCGAGAGAGAGAGAGAGGGCCGGCCGGTGGAGCTGCGTTGTTTGTTGTTAACCGGGAGTGGGAAGCTCGGGAGCGATGAGCCGCACCGCGGCGGATACCTGGTATTTTGCGCGGAGAGCTTTAACCGTGCATTCGGCCGGAGGAGGGGGAGAGAGGACGATTGTCAATTTAACTGCAGTCTTCGTGTTTTTACACGGAAACGAGGAGTGGGAGAGAGAGAGAGAGCGGATTTAAAAGCGCTTCATGATTCTTTTCGCTTATTGCTGTTTGGAGAATGGGGGGCCGGTGAGCGTTTTAAGTGGAAATTGTTTATTCCCGCTTATTGCGCTCTTCGCGATTTCGCTTTATAATGATGTAACGTGCATTTTTTAACGAGCGGTGATTCTTCTGGCGCGTATTGATTGGAAAAACGTTTCGCTCCACAAATACTATTTATTATATTACGAGAATTATTGTAAAAAGTTGTGCTCGAAAAAATCGCAATTTATTCGATTACAACGATAAACAACGTAGCCGCTCCGAAAATTAAATTTCCTCGAAAAAGAGCCAAGTTAACGAAGCTCGCATCTCGGAGGCTTGTATACTCTACCGGCGCGGCGGCAAAGCGCGCTCTCCCAGCGCGTATACGTATCGATTAAAGCCCGGAGTGCAGGCGGCTTCGTGCTCGAGCATGCATTTTCGGCCTCCCCCCCCCCCTCTCTCTCTCTCTTTTCCGTCGAAGAGAACGAGTTTTACAAAGAAATTCCTCTCCCTTTCGCCGGCTCGGAACTTTCTCCGTCCGTTCGTTTATTAAAAAAAAAACAAAAAAAAAAGAGGAAGAAAAAGAAAAAAGACCGGCTTGCGTAACCGAGCCAGGCGGGAATGCGATCGATTTCGTTCGCGCCGGTGAATTATATATGCCTCGAATTAGGATGTAGGTTAAATTCCGCATTAAAACACGCGCGACGGGCCTCCTCTCTCTCTCACTCTCATCTCGATATAACGGCGGAATTGCGATTGGAATTATTGATGAGAGTTTCGACCGCTAATGGCGTAGGTTATAGGCGGAGGAGGGCATTTAGCGCTCTATTGGTCCGTTAAATAACCCGGCGTTATTGCCCGGGAATAGGCTTCGACGTTATATTTCACTGTTTTTTTCGCGGATATCGCTCCTCGTCGCGACGCCGCGTGAATTTACATAAGCCAAAAGGCCGGGCGAAGGAAAGTTCGAGGAAATAATTCATTAGAAGGCGTCCGAAGCAGTTCGACTATAACCTCTCCGTCGATCGGGCGATTCGGCCCTCTTTTTGCGGAGCGGTTTATAAGCGCACCGAATAGAAAAGTTTTCCACCGGCGGCGCGAAAAACTCGGTTTGTTTTAGCGCCGATCGCGATTTATTTATACATTCCGAGCGTCGTCGGGGCCTTTTACGCAGCTATCAAGTTCATGTGTCTCTCTGAACTTTGGCGTCTTCGACGTCGAAGGTGTTCGATAACATGCGAGCTTTCGCGAATGCGGAAGACGCGAGGGGGAAGAGAATCAGCTGAATTTTCCGCTTTTCTTTCGAAAGGAGCGCTCGAAACGCGTCTTTGATTATCGCGCGTCGGTGTCACGCGGCTTCGAGCGAGGAGGCGAACGGGCGCGCGTGAAATCAAGAGGAGGGAAACGGAGGGAGGGAATTAGGTTTGCGACAGAAAAATTCGACACCGACGAATTGCTTCTGGCCGTTTGGCTTTCGGTGAAACAATGAGTGGATTTCTTTTCTCGGCAAATTACGTTAATGACTCGATTTAAAAGTCCGTGACGCTTTTGCTTGGAAAAACTATTTTGCTCGATTAAGCTGATATATATGTGAATTAGAGTTGTATTTGATAAACAAAAAAAATTGAAACTCAAGTTAATTTGATTTACTCGGACAATGTTAATGAATCTCCTTATCGCCTTTGAAATTTATTCGCTAACTTTCAAATTCCAGTGAAACTACGAACTCCCGACAGTATCTCCGAAATCCTCTCGTTGCTCCTCGCAGCTAACAATTACGGCGCCTAATCTCAATAACGCGAAAATCGAATTTCCCGCCCGTCCAACGCTATATGTATATCCCTCATTTCCCACTCTCTCCCTCCCAGCAGCCTTAATTCCCAATAACCCAAAAGCCTCCCCGTCGAAAAGCCGACCACTCCGCCCGGTCCTCCGCTCGAGCGACAGCTCCGCGCGTCGGCGACTACTACCAATAATCATCGAGAGAGCGGCGCCGCGGCGAATATCTCTCGATCCACTCGGCGCTCTGCGCTCTGCGCTCTGCGAGCGGCGGGTGGAGGCTCGGGGCGCGTATAAACACGGGGCTTTCTCTCGCTCACGTTCGCGCACTCGAGGAAAGCCCTTTTTTTTCTCTCTCCGGCGAGTGTATACACGTCGCGACGAGCCGCCGCCGCCGACGCCGTCGAGGCTCCTCTCGTCGCGACGAGATGGAGTGATACGCGGGGAGTCGGGCAGCTTCATCGAGCGAGCTTATTTCCGGCCGAAGGGGGGACGGCGGAGGCTTTCGCCGGGTCCGTTTGTTCGGAATGCCGTATTGGCGGAGAGTCGCTTTTGGGGGTGAAGCGATATTTGGCGTGTTTAGTTATTTTTATGGAAATGCTGGAGTAGTATAGGTGCTTTTTCGCGCGAGTGATTTCATTTTTTTACTTCGTAAAATCTGCGTTACGAAGCCAAAAACTATTGAAATTTTTCACCTTCCCGCTGTCAAACTCGAATTCCCCCGTAAAAAAGGGAGAGGGGGGAGGCGAACCGCAGGCGGCAGCGGCAGGAGAACGAAAGCCGGGAGAGAAAATGAGAAAGATAAGAGCGCACCTCTAGAACCGGCGGATTAGCTATATACATACGGGCTCTACTTGTCCGGGGACGTAATGAGAGAGCAGCCAGCTGGGAGGGGGGGAGGGGGGCTCGGGAAATTGCCAGGGAAATAATTAATCAGGCTATCCGCGAAGAAGCGACCCTTTCGGGCGACCCCCCTCCGGGGTGATGTCGTTGACTCTCCTTTCGTTGATCCGCGAGGGAGAGAGAGAGAGAAACCGCAGCGAGCGTCGCGAGATTTTCCGAGGAGCGGAGAGGCCGAGGCTACGTATAATCGAAGGTTAGGGGTGGAGGGCCGAGGAGAAGCGGGCTGATTTTGGCCCTTCGAAGGCGGCTGGTGGATTTTACTAGGTTTTCAGTCTTATTTGAATGACGCTTTTTTAATTAATGTCTTCGCTTATCACGAGATATAAGTATTTTGGAATGTTTTAGTATCAGTACTTTAATAAAAAGTATTTGAATAAAAAAATTAGATAGGCGAGTGTTAGTTAATCAATATTGTTCGATGTAATATAACTATTATCAGCGTATTAATTATGTATAATATTCTTATGTCCTTTGCACTACGCAGAATCGTTTTCCTTATTTATATGACTATGAATTAATGAGAATAGTTGCGAAGCTACTTTCGAAGCGTTTGCCGAGAAAGAATTCAAATTTAAATGTCACTTAAATCCCACACCCAGTCTCGATACTTTAATAAAAACCGTACCTCGTAACAAAATTTTCTCTCTCACTCCCAGCATCGGCTCGAAAATCCCAACTCAACGCTTATAAACGACCAGCTGTCGTTCCGCGCCCCGAAGCCGACCTTGAAAACCCCGTCCCCTCTCACCTGTACTCCCGAACTCCCTCTCGATGAACCTCGCGATCTCCAGCAGATTCATCCTCTCGAAATCCGGCGGGACTCGTACTGATTTTATCACAGATAACTAAAACAACTCAGAAGCGGCAACGAGACGAGCAGAGAAGGAGCGTACGTATAACCTCGACCCAACAGCTGCTCGACACGACCGCGCAGCTCGTCCGCCCGGCCGGCACTGAAGGCACAAACGCCGGCATTTCCCGCATCGATTTCCATAGACACTCCGATGGCGTATACGCGCACACTTTTCCAGGGCCCCACTCCCCCGTCGCAAATCGTTACGTCATCCCCCCCCCCCCCGCCCCTATCCCCGCGCTCATAGGAGGGGTCAACGACCCCCCCTCGTGTTCGCCCCGCGGTTTTTCGCGCGGGGGTCGGAGAGGCAGGCAGGCCGCGCGCAGTTTTCCGGGGTGCCGACGAGCGACACGCGACCCTTCTGTTCCAGTTCTGGCGCTCGCCGGGATCGGAGGTATACACACGTCATATATATGATACCTTTTTTCATTTTAATGGGGCGAGGGGCTTTCGGCTGCTTTCCTCGGGGGCGAAAGGAGAGAGAGAGATAGAGATACTTGTTTTCCCCCCATGGAGGGGAGAGGCTTTTCTTACCGGGGGGGAACGACTACGACGACGACGACGACGGCCGATCGGAAGATGGAGTGGAAGCGATGCGATGTTTACGATGGTTTTGCGATCTGTTCGAGGGCCTTTTTGTTCGTGCTCGCGTATTGTGGCGGTATATAAAGCGTAATTTTCTTGGCTAAAGTGCTTTGGGTTTGTTTCTGGAGAGCAAATAGCGAACTTTCCCTCGGGCTGGTCTTTACCGAAGTAAGGAAATTATGGAAATGATTCTGGTGCGCACTGAAATGATTGTTTGATTCGCTGTGAATAAATTGCAAACTGCTGTTTCTTTAGCGAATTTCCTAGGATCGTTTATGTACTTTGAATAAAAAGATTGAAAGTGAAACCAACTTTATTCGAGCAAAGTTATAAAGCAATACTACACGTAATACAATCAAAGCGAGCAGAGTTATAATTCGCCAATACTCCCCCTCTATTCTTAGCTCTTTAATTGGTACAATTCAATACCTTCATCCATTTTCCCCCGTAGACGCGAACGAGATTAATCGGCGAGCTCGACGATCATTTCTCGCGATCGCGGCCTTAAGTGCACCGCGACTCCGCGGCGCGATAAAAAGAAAAATGGGCTCTCTCGCCGGTTCCGCGCGGCTGATAATGCAATTTCCCCGCGTCGAAGTTCGCGGCCGCGGCGGAAATTGATGAATCGGCTAGATTCGGTCTTTATTTTGCGAGAGAGAGAGAGAGACCTTCCCGATCGCGAGTTTTAATCTGTCTTCTTTCGAACGAAGTGGGTATCGGAGACGCGGGAGAAAGGAGGAAGCGGACTGTATATTTGTTTAAGATATGCGGGTTTACAATGTTGATAAACGCGGATTATTTTTTAATCGTCACCGGTGAAAAATCCGGAAAAACATCTTCCCGAAGCGTGTTTTGCAAAGCGTCGCTGGGACGTTTGTAAATTCGATCTGGAAAATATTTTTATCGATGCGCAAAGCTGCAGTTGGCGCAACAATAATCCGTCAAGCCGACGGATTATTATTATTCAATTTCTTTCCAAGACAAAGGGTTGAAACAGCCGAATAAATAAAACTTCGAGCTCTTTTTCGTCGAAAATGAACGTAAGGGGCTGAATTCGCCGTTTTACGCGTTTCAGCCCATATATTCCCTGCGAAATAAATTCGTAAGCAGATCTTTGACAGTCGCTATTAACGCCGCAAAGAATAATTTAGCGCGAAGCAGAACCCTCTCCGTGTAAATTAATGAGGCTGCCGCGGAATATCACTTTTTCTCTCTCCCGAAAAACAGCGGTGAATTATTACCGGGCGATAAATGCTCCTTTTGCGCTATTCAATTGATCGCGGGTTGAATCGCGAGCAAATGTTGCAAAATAATATAAGGACGCATATCGGCTTTTATTACCGATGCCTTTTTACCCTCGGAAGTGGAATTTAAAAGAGCCGAGTTACGATGCAATTTGCTTTAATTAATTTTACATCCACGTTATATTCGAAGGCGAAATTCGAGAAATGTGGCGATGGAAATTCTGAGCCGACTCTTTCGAGTCTGTAACGGTTAATGCACTTACCGGTAGCTTTAAAAATTCACGGATCTTCTTGCAGTACACGAAGATGTGCTTCCCTTCGCCGTGAGAATCTCCGCGGAGCGAGAATTTTCCAAAAAATCCAAGCTTCTCAAATAAAATTTTTCGTAATAACTCGCATTGTTTAATTATCGTACATCCGGTAGCTGGAAAAATCACGTAAAATAAATCCGCCGACGGATGAAAAACTCTCTCTCGAGCTTTACTTTAGCCCGAGCAAAGTCGGCGGACGGGAGCGCTTCGTGTTGTCGCAACTGCTTAGCGTCAATTAGATTTAAAAAAGGTTACGTTTATCCGGCTAATTGCGCGGGCGCAGACGTCGTAACTTTAGCCGGCGGGCCGTCTGTGTATTTGCGTAACCTACAATATGCGTTCGAACTCCGCTGTGGGCTGTGCTAATATTCTTATTGTACTTGATACAATTGGAGAGAGCAAACAATCGATCGAACTGATTTCGGACGCGTTTCTTCGTAGTTTTAACGATCGTTTTCTAAGATTCGTAAAAATGTCCTTCTTCAACTTCTGCCCCCGAACCGTTCCTTAATTCAAAGTCGGTATAAATTTCCGACGAATTTCACCGATTGTTCCGCCGTCGTTCCCTCGGCACCGCGGCTGCATAAAACTCTCCATAAAACCCTCGTCCGTCCGAGAGTCGCGTCGCCTTATAAAGTAACGTTAAAACCACCCCTATCCCCCGGCTTATCAAATCGATCGGCTCGCGGAGAAAAATGGAGATAGATCTGCATGTTAATCTTCTCGGAACCGCCTCTCTTTTCACCTCCGTTCGAGCGCAGGAAGCGAGAGGAGGGAGAGAGACGGAGGAGAAAGGAGGGTCGGGGGTGATTAATCGAGGCGCTAGCCGAGCAGCTATCGATCAATCGCTTTTTTTCCGCTGCCGCGCAGCTTCTTAACGACGCGGCGCAGGTAGGAATGTTTGTAGGTTAGGTGGTGCGCTGCAAAATTCCGGGTGACTTTCGCTCCTTTTTTTTCGCTCTCCAAGCTTTTCCGCGTTCCGAGAGAGAGAGAGAGAGAGGATAAAGATGTTATTAGGTGGACGGGTATTTGGGGAGTGACGGCTTACTTTTTTTTGGAGGATCAGGTTAATTTTGTTTCGGAGCATCGGGTTAATTTTGTTTCGGAGCATCGGGTTTATTACTCGCCGTTGAACGGAATATTTTTACGCGCGAGATGTCATCTTTATGGGAGTAGTAAACGCTGGTTTTCTAAACGATTGCAGAACGTCCAAGAACGAAGGAGGCTGATTATTCATAAAGGGTGATAAAACGAGATTGCTTTGAACTTGAATTGAATAAGCAACGTTTAGCATTTGAAAAGTCATTTACCAAGGTTCTCTCGGGCGACAGGAAATGATTATTCACGCAGATCGTATAGATAACGTGGGAAACTGTCCATCTGACAGGCCGATAGATAAATTTCCCGTAAAAGGTGAGCGCTTTGTTTTTTAGAAAAAAAGAACACACCAGATTCCACGAGGAACTCGAAAACTTTTTGATATATAAAACGGCTTTCCCGAAGGATCAGCGAAAACTCGCGGACGAACTGTAATCCCATCCAAAATTTCAGCCATCAAAGTCGGCTTGCGAAAGATCGGCGATTACCATGACAAACACCCCCCCTCTCTCTCTTTCTCTCTCGAGAGAGAATAAGAAAAAGAGACTGTGTTGCGCGAATAGAGGCGAAAGAACGAGCCGGGGCAAGCTGACGAATTCCAACGAGGCGAGAGAGGCGCTCTCTCGCCGTTTTCGCAACGACTCGCCGTCCTTATACCAGCGAAAGAGAAAGAGATCCTCCGCCTTCTCCTTTTCAAACGCGCGTAATTCCGTTAGGAGAGACGACGAGGAGCGCGAGCGTGTGTGTATGTGTGTGAGAGAGATTAGAATTGTCGAGTGAAGGACTGCTCGCTCGTTCGCGTCAAGTTTCTGCCGAGAGTTACTGGGACGGAGAGACGTCCTTCTCGAGAAGATTATTAGCTTTGCTGACTTTTTGGCGCGTCTCGGCAGAGTTTTCCGTCGGCGGATATTCGGCGGATTTCGGGAAAGAACATTCGAGGTCTCTTGCTTTTTGCGGTGATATATTATTGGCGCGAGGTATACAAACGTCGGAGGAAATGTTTCATAAAGCGTCATTAAGCTGTAATCTTAAATAATCGTTGCGCAATGTTTTGCTCCTTTTTTCTCGAGAAACATGTAGGAAATTTTTGCACAATAGGAATATTTCATCTGCTTCTTAGTAGCCGAGGCATCAGAATGTCATAATTTACTGTAATTTGCTTCTTTTATTTTACAAGCAGGACTTGACGCAATTAAAACCCGCGGCACGCTTTGTTCGCCCGTTTCGCCTACCAAAAATTAAACGCTCGCGCGCGAATATTTTCAATTATCACCCACCGCCACATTTTCCAAGCGCAAAATTTTCCCCCTTTTCCGAACCCGAAGCTGGGCCTCTCCTCGAAACGGCAAACGTCGAACCCCGCGGAGGACGCGGAAAGCGTGAGCAATTGCGCGCGGCGATTGCGTAAGTTGCGCAAGAGCGGCGCCGCCGCGCGCGTTGCACAAGTGTCAAGAGCACACGAGGCCTCTCCCCGGGAGGCGCTTGGCCGCGCGGCGCCGCGGAGAGTCTGAAAAAGGCGGCGTTGCGCCAGCCGAGCGGAATTATTATCGCCCCGGTCCTTTTCCGCCCGCCGCCGCGACTTGCATCAAAAAGGTCGGTCTCGAGTTTCGGCTTTTCGGCCGCTGCGACTTCGTTGCTTTTTCGAAAGCGTTCGAAGCGACGGCTGGAGAGGGGTTTGGACGGCGAAGGAAAGCTCGATCGAACTTGACTTATTTTTTAAAATCGTAAAAATTATAAAATTTAAAAAAAACTGGCAAAAACAGTCATGCAGTAACATTGATTTTCCGTTTAATTTTCTAATTTCTGGTAGCCTTACAGTTAATAAAAAAGCGTATAATAAATAACTGTACCTAATATTCGCAGCTACTGTACTCACTATTTAGTAGAACATGAATAATATATCTCAAGAAAGGTCCTTACTTGTTTGAAACATACCTGCAACAGAAAAAAAACAACCAGATTAATCCCATGCTCGCTCGATCTCGTCGCCGACTATTTTACATAACAACCAGCCGATCATAAACTCCCGTACCCCAATGATATAAATACACATCGCAGCTTTTCAAATAAAGCCGCGTCAGTTCTCGGGCCCGAAATTCAGCCTCCAGCCCTCCGCCGACGAAGCGAGCGGCCGCCCCGTCGCGGCTCCAATAATTACCCACAGATAACAATAGCCCTCTCGCGCAGGCGCACGTCCGACTATCCGTAACTCGCCGGGCGATCGTATCCCACGTGGCGCGCGCGCGTCCGGCGCAGCGCGTGTTTTTACGGCCGCGTACACTCGCTGAATGAATATATTTCGGACGCTGTATATTTGCCGAGGCGGGAGAACGGCGCGCGCGGAAGTAGTCGCGCGGGCAAGATAAATACGTGATACTGACACGCGGGGATTAGGAGACGGGCGAGAATGATGACGGGGAGTTGCGCGAGAGAGACGTGTGGTTTGCTTCGATTGGAGAGGGATATCGCGACGGGATGAGAAATGAGGGGAGTGATTGATCGAGAGTTAATTAATAAAGCGTTTTGCTGATGGGTTGCGAGTCGATTAGTCATTGATTTTTGATCGGTGTAGTGGCCTTTCTTTATTTGGGGGTTTGGAATTATTTTATTCCTGCTGGGTAATGAAGGTTTATGTTTATTTTAATTAACGTAAATTAAAATCATTACGATCACGTCGCGATGATGAAGATCAGACTATATAATAACTAAATTCGGCAAGCCGCGTATGATTTCGTATTTTCTTTTCCCCGAAATTTCCATACAATCATAATACATCACGTTACGTCTTTATTCCCAAAGTATTTCTCTTTAATCGCCTCTACCTACGTCACAGCAATAACTTAAGCGCACATCCAGTTACCCGATAAAGCAAAAGAAATGATATACCACCGCCCAACTCCGCCAAAGGCCGCCGAACATATTCCGCTCGCGCCATATTCAATAAAACAAAAGATA